>OY751545.1:0-14567 GCA_963572205.1 Caenorhabditis imperialis | reverse complement strand
TAAATTAAACAAATTTTTTTTTTTTAAGGTGGGTACCTTGTAAAAAACAAATGTAACAAAAAAAAACTAAGTTAAATAATTATAAAAATTTAAGTTAAATAAACTAAGTTTTTTTTTTTTGCAACTAATCTCTTTTGCACCAAAAACAAATATTTTTTCTAAACTAAGTCACATAAAGATGTTAAATCTTTTTGGACCGTAACCAAACATAGTAATATCTATTTTACATCTTACTTCTCCCAATCGGAACTTTACCTTATCAAGATAATATAATATAATTTTACTAGAAAAGTAAATTAAATAATAGAAACTACTATTAAAGGGAAAATAATAAAATATATTATTTTATTATTGCCAGACCTTTCTTCATTATTTTTTATACTTAAATTAATTAACCAAAAACTAAAAGCTAACACAGATAAAAATATCATAAAAAGTAAAAATAAAGTAAAAAAACTATCAAACTTAAAAATTTCACTTAATGAAAAAATTTTTACAAAAAAAGAGACACTAAATGGGATATTTAAAAATACCAAAGTAGTCTCCCAATTGATAAAATTAAATCCATTGCTTTTAGAAAACTTAGAAATTAAAATAACTATTAAAACAAAATAATAAATAAATAAATAAAATGAATTAAATATAGAAAAAAATACTCCTAAAACAATTCAATTAAAAGACTCTGTAGAAGAAATAATAAGTAAATTCTTATAACTTTTTATAACAAAAATTTGAATATAGCAAACTAATAAACCTATTAATAAAACATAAGTAGAACTTAATCAAAAAATCTGTAAAAGAATAGTTAAAAAAGGTAATTTTTGAAAAGTTAAAAATCATATTAGACTATAATTAAAAATATTATTAGTTACATTAAAAATCCAAAAATGTAATGGTGCAACACCAATTTTTAGTATAATAATAAAAAATTGTAAAATACCTCTTCTAAAAACCAAAAATAATAAACCTAAAGATTCTTGAATAACAAAATAATTAAAAATACTAGTATAACTTTTACTTCTTTTATTTAAAAGTGTAAAAACAACAGTTATTAATAAAAAAATTCTTCACCATACGATAATATTGTTAGTTAAAACCCTTAAAAGAGTTAAAAACAAAGTAAAAATAGAAATAAATATAATCAAAAACGAGCAGGATTTAACCTAGAACAAATTTAGAAGACTTGCTTTATGAACTCGTTAGTTGAACTATATCTTTTGCGCTTAAAACAAATGCACTTCTTATGCTATATCAACTAAGATGTGGTCCACCATTTCCAAATTAAAAATTTGACACTTTATAACTTAAGTTAACATCCTTTTTTTTTTTTTTTTTTTTTTTTTTTTTTTTTTTTTTTTTTTATTACTCATTTAGATAAAGAAAGATTAAACGAGAAAAAATATAACTTTGAATAAAAAATACAAAGCATTCTATCATGATAGCAAAAATTGATAATCAAATATATTGATCACCTATTCTTAATTCTAAACCTTGATAAAGCATTATACTAATTAAATGACCAACTATAATATTAACTGTTAAACGAACTGTCAGTGCTAAAGGACGTGAAAATTCTCTAACAATTTCTACAAGTAACATACTAAGAGTTTTTAAGAAACTATCACCTGGTTTTCTCATATAAACTGAAAACTTTTCTCTTGAAATAAATGTTAATAAAGTACTTAATCATGCAACAGCTGCATAAACAAAAGTAAACTCTACTATACCACAAGGACAAAAAGAATAAGTGAAATAACCTCCAAAACAACATGTTAATAAAACAATAAAAGTAAAAACAGAAATAACAGATCTTAAAGGCAATGAACTAGAATAACTAAAAACACCTACTAATCTATTTAAAAATTTTTTAACTAAAGTATTAAGCATACTTTCTTTAAAATAAAATAAAAATTGTAAAACAAAAACAAACATAAAAATATCTAAAAAATAAACTTGATTAATAATAAAAAATAACAGCATAAAAACATAATATAATTAAAGAAATAGGTAAAAGTTTAAATCAAAATAAACTCATTATTAAATCATAACGATAACGTGGGTAAGATCTACGAATAAAAATTAGCAAAGAAAAAACAACAAAAGCAAAAAAAATAGAAAAATTAAAAAATATAGCCGAAGATAAAACCCTAAAAAAAATTAACCTACCGTATTCACTTAGAAATAATAAAACAAAAGCAACACTAGCAAATTCAACATTATAACCCCTGACTAACTCACTCTCACCCTCTGAAAAATCAAATGGTGCACGATTTAACTCAGCAATAATAATAATTAAAAAAGGAATATAAATAATTAAAAGTCTAAATCTAAATTTAGATATAAAATTAAAAACATTATTGTGGATAATAATACAAAGTACATAAAGAGAAAAAGCAATTTCATAAGAAATCCTCTGACTACTAGCACGAATAGCACCAATTATACCATATTTAGATTTTCTAACAATACCACTAATTAAAGTTGTATAAACAGAAAAACCAATTAAACATAAAAAAAATAAAACAGAATACTCAAAACTTAAAAAATCAAAAAAGTAAGGTAAAGTATATCATTCTAAATATATTACCACAAAAGAGATCCCTGGAACTAATAAAAATGAAACTTCAGATGAATTCAAAGGAGTTATCTGTTCTTTTTTTAAAAGTTTAACCCCATCTAAAAGAGCTTGAGCTAAACCCATAAAAGTAACCTTAGTGGGACCTAAACGGTTCTGTCTACTCCCTAGTAAATGACGTTCATAAAGAGTAATAAAAGCAATTCTTTGAACAATAAAAATTATTATTAAAATAACTATAATTAAAACTAAAACAATCAAGAGTAGAAATCTTTAGATTTACAATCTAACGTTTTAAGTTTAAACTAAACTCTTAATTTAAGAGGTATACCTTTTGATTAACAGTCAACAATTCTTTAATTAAACTAACTCTTAAAAACTACGAGTTACCTCAAAACATGTTTTCAAAACATGTTTAAAAATAGTTCTATTACTAGATACAGGTTCCCCTAAATCTACTTTACTACAACTTACTCCCCTTTGGGCAATTGATGGATGATTTGTACCACTTCTAGATAATCTTCAAAAATACATAAAGAATTTTTTACTGTCTTTTACAATTTCATTTAAATTACTAAATTTAAAATCCACATTATTTAATATTGTAGGCCAAATGTTTCTTAAATCATAAACCGGGTATATATCTATTTTAATAAATTAAAAATTTTTTATTATAATCCTTAAGAATAAAATAAACGATCATACACGAGTCAAAAAATTAAGTAGTTAATGAGGGTTCTCAGTTACTACTCAGCCTCCAAAGATAATTTAGAATGTCTGCCAATATCTTTTCAGTTTAAATACAACTTTACTCCTGCTCTTTTAATTTTTGTCTAACCAGGTACTAATCTGCTTTGTTCAACAAATTTTAAAATTATGAATATTCCTAAATATAAATCCAAATTCTACCACAGATATAAAAGATAAAAAATAAAATTCATAATTAACATCAATTAAAGTACAAGCTTTAACAAGTCTAGCCGATTATTCTGGAACAAGTATTTTACAAGCGATTAATTGCCGAGGTAAATTTTTATTGCCTACTCTGTAAATCAAAATTAGATAATACCATTTTAAATCATCTTAAACCACGATCAAATTTTAATTCCCTAAAAGAAAACTTTATAAGATAATAGACCATTTCTGCGAAAAAGAAACATACTTTATTATACTAATATCTCTACAGAAATAAATTTTTGATTTTGAAGATCAATAGTTTAAACTTAACTTATATCTGTTATAAATTAAAAAATACAGTTATCATTACCAAAAAATTTTATATTTCCAACTATAACTACTATACCTAAAATTCTAGAAATTACAGAAAAACACATAAAATAAAAGAACATTATTTCTCCTAATAAATAAGAAAATTTTAAAAATAAACTTAACATTAAAAACTCTAAAGAAATTAAAATAAAAATTAGACGTTGTCATTTAAAAATAAATATAAATAATCTAACAAATAAAAACATAATTTTTATAACTTACGTAATGCCCCTGAAAAATTTAAGAAATAACTTCTAAAATTTATAAAAAATAACAAACAAACTAAAATAAAGAAAAAAATAAATCAGTAAATTCTATAATAAAAACCACTTAAACCTAAGTAACTTCTATAATTTATAGCAGTTGGGCAAAAATAAAAAATACTAGCTAAAAGAACAATAAGAGATATATAACTTTTGACAACATTAATCTTAGATAAACTAGAAAAATAAACCAAAATTACAAAAATACCACTTAAAAAAAGCAAACAAATAAAATAAGAAAACCAAATGTGTATTCTTATAGAAATAATAGGTATACTAAACAATAAAGAAAAAATTAAAAAAAATCTCCTCTTTATTGGATCAATATTTATATAACTAATTAAACTACTAAGAATAGCAAGAACAAAAAAAACTTTCATTATAGAACTTTTAAACCCTATCATTGTAAGTGATACATTCTAAATTAAACTAAAAATTCTATCAGTAATAAAATCTTAGCAACCCAAATGCTATATTTTTCTTAAACTATTTACTGACATAACAATATATTCATATATAGTTATATTATATATTTTATATTAATATAACTATATATGAATATATAAGTTTATATAATATAGTACCACTTAAAGTATTATATAGTATTAAAATATAATATAATACTTTAAGTGGTACTATATTATTATATTATCATATTTATTAAATAAATATGATAAATAAATAACATAATAATATGTGAATTCATGTATAACATGAAGTTATGATGAAATCATCAATAATAACAAGAGATTTCTCTTTTTTTGGCACTTTAACATATTATTTTTAATAATGTGTTAATTATACGCAGTATTTAAAGTAAAAATATGAAAATTATAGGTAAATACTGTATCATATAATAAATTTTATAATAATAAATTAATAAAATTATTTATATGATGCATATATATGTATATGGGTAGGGTTTTGAATGATAAGATGCTAAATTAAATCCCCCATATACTTATATATATGTCTAAACATTTATTAAATAAATTCAATTTAATATATATATAACTATAAACTCATATTAAATTTATACTAATTTATAAATAAGTTAATTTAGTATAAATTAGCCTATTTATATATTGGTATATATATTAATATGAGTTTGTACTTATATATGTATTAATTTAGTATTTATCAAATAAATAACTACTAGATAAATAATATATCATATTTATTAAATAAATATGATATAATTAATATATACATATATATACTTATATTATAATATAATATAAGTATATATATATATATATTTATATATTATATATATTATATATATATAATATTATAGTCTATTATATTATATATATAATATATATATAATATTATTAATATATATATATATATATATATATATATATATATATATACATTTATATAAAGTTTTTTATTTTGCAAGGTAGGTACCTTGCAAAATTACATTTATACTAAATTAAACCTATATACTAATAAACATAATAAATAGCTAAATTATGCTAAGTTTTTTTTTTTTTTTTTTTTTTTTTTTTTTTTTTTTTTTTTTTTTTTTTTTTTTTTTTTTTTTTTTTTTTTTTTTTTTTTTAGAGTTATAATCCTGTGTATGCAAAACACAAATTTTTAAATTAAACTAAAACCCCAATGTATTGTTAACAAATCATAAAAAATACAAAAATTAAAACTACAACTCTATTAAAATTTAAACCTTTTATATAGTAATTTTTAAAAATACCTCTACTTAAAAACAATGTATAACCTTTAGAATTAATATTATTTAAAAATAAATCTATGAATTTTAGATTTTTTATTTTATAAATACTGTTTTTAGCCAAATAATCAACTAAAAATTTATAAACTAGTTCTTTAAAAAATATTTTTAAAACTAAGAATGATAAAAAAATTATTATAAATAAAAACACAAGAGGAGCAAAAAAATCAACATATAAAAATAATCTAGGAACATTTAATAAATTAAAATTCAATCACCATAAAAACCTAATAGAAAAAATAACTAATGCTAATCTTAGAAAATTCATAAACACTGTACTACTGTAGTGATTTATAACTTTATTAAAACTAAGAAAAAATCTTTTTCAAAGACGATAACTGTATCCGAAAGTTAAAAAGACAGAAACAAAAAATATTAAACTAAAAAATAGTATATAATTATTTGAAAAAAATAATTCTAAAATAAAATCCTTTCTTACAGCACCACTAGAAAAAATTAATCCACAAAGACAAAATAAAGTCACTAGTATTTGTAACTGAATAAAATTTGGTAAATTACCATTATTTCTATAATTACGACCATCTTGTTGCCCAAAAGAACAATGGATAATATAACCAACTTGTATAAATAGACAACTTTTAAATAAAGCATGTCTTACTAAATGAATAAAAGAGATAAAACTTAAACCTAATCCTAAAGTTACTATAGAGAAACCTATTTGAGATAAAGTACTAAGAGCAACTACTTTTTTTAAATCTTCTTCAACAAGACTAGCTAAACTAGAAAAAAACATAGTAAATAAACCAATAATTAATACAAATCTAATAAAATTTTTTTGTAAAACTAAATTATTAAAATTTATTAATAAAATTAAACCTGCTGTAACTAGTGTTCTTCTATGTACCAAAGAACTAACAGGTGTAGGAGCACTTATTGCCTTTGGTAATCAAGAACTAAAAGGAAATTGAGCTCTTTTTGTAAAAGCTGTTAATAAAAGCAATAATGCTATATAACTACTAAATATACTAAACCTTAAAAAATAATAACCTCTAAAAACAGATAACCCAAAAAAAACAAACATAAAATAATCACCTAAACGATTAGTTAAAGCAGTATTTATAGCCCCTCTACAACTGTCTCAATTATTATAAAATAAAACAAGAAAGAATCTAGAGATACCTAATAAATCCCAGCTTAACAATATTGTAAAAATTCTGTTACTAAAATTAAGTCTAAACATTCTACCAACAAAAATTAACAAAACAAAGTAGTAGTAATTAAAATTTAGTTCTCTATTTAAATAGTAAGTACTAAAAACTAAAACTCTAAAAGTTACTAAAAATAAAATAAAAGAAAATAAAATTCTATTAAAATAAAAATTAAATTTTAATCTTAAAAAATCTCATTCTAATAAATATAAACCTAGTTTAAACCTTGGTAAAAGTCAAACTGATAAACCACCTATTAGGAAAATAAAACCAATCAAAAAAATAGAAATATTAATTATTAAATTACTCAAACCAACTTACCATATCATCATTCTATATAAAAACCTCCTAAAATAAAAATAAACATTATTAAAAACCTAATATAAGATCTTAAATCAGATACAAGAATACCTAAAAACATAACAATTTCAAGATCAAAGATCACAAATATTAGTATTATAATAAAAAAATGAATACTAAAAGAATTTTGAATTTTACCAACTCTAACAAATCCACACTCAAAAGCTCTAATTTTATTTTTCCCTATATCTTTAATTCTTAATAAAAAATTAATAGCATAGAAAGCTACAAGTAAAATTAAAGTAAATGTTAAAACTATGATTAATACTAAAATAAAGATTTAAATAATCTTTAAAGTTTTAAACTTTTACAATGTTCCTTTCGTACTAAATGTATTAAATATAAATATTTATCAAGATAAACAATTCTATCTCACAATGAATTAAACTAATATCACGTCAGATTAATTAATAGAAGAACAGTCTAAACTACTAAGCCTTCTCCTCTCTTAGATTATCTGAATACAACATCGATGTAAAACTTACCTTACTATAAGAACTAGATTAGGTATGATTTTCTGTTAACTCCGGAGTAATTCTTTAAATTAAATATAGTGAAATACTATTATATAATATTCTGCCCTAGAAAATTTATTATACAATTTATAAATTATATAATAACAGAATTTCCGAAGACTTATCTTTGTATAAATATATTTATTTTTTCTTAAATAAAAATTAAATTCAAAAATAAAACATAAATAGAACTAACCAATAACTTCATTCATACTGGAACTCAATAAAAGCACAAATTATTTTGCTACCTTAATGTCCTCACGCTAAGACTGCCATTTAAATTTCATAGGGCAGAAGCCAGCTTTAATATAAAGCCTAAGTCTTTAAAAAACATTTGATCAAGACTTCAAGTTCTTTAATTATATTTTAATAATTAATTAAATTTATAAAATTTACTAATTTACAAATTATTTATTTAATAAAAATTTATTAAATAATAAAATAAAAATGTTAAAAATTAGGAAAATGTTGTAAAACATAAAATTAAAACACTTCAAATTTTTAATTTCCTAAAATATAAACAAAATATATAATTTTCTAATATATAAAATAAAACAGTTATCACAAAGGTCGACATATCAACTCTAATAATGATGATTTTTAGTATGAAACAATAAAACTATTCATTATTCTACCCTCTGTTTCTATTTTTCATTAAAATGATATTTTATTGTAATAGTATGCAATACCAATATTTAAATAAATAAAATTTAAAGCTCTATATTCTTTTACACCACAAGTAAACATTTTATTATAAACTATTAAGCTTAAATTATTCTATTGTACCAAAACATCAACTCTTAAAATTATCTAAAAGAGTAACCTCTAAAGCAATAGGCATAAATCTATGATTAGCACCACAAATTTCAGAACATTGACCATAAAAAACACCTACTATTGGGAATCTATATCTAAAAGTTCTTAAAATACCTCTTATAGCATCTAATTTTACAGATAAAGAATTAAGTGCTCAAGCATGGATTACATCAGCAGAAGTAATACAAAAACGAATATTAGTATCACAAGGAATAACACAACGATTATCTACCTCTAAAAGACGTGGCTCACCTAAATTCAACTGATCTAGAGATTTTATATAAGAATCAAACTCTAATCCAGGGATATCACTGTACTCATAACTTCAATATCATTGATGACCTGTTACTTTAACTGTCAAATTTCTATCCAAATTTATTAAACCATAATAATAAAGTAATCTAAGAGAAGGTACTATTTGTATTAATAAAATAATAGTAGGAAAAACACTACAAAGTAACTCACCAAATTGATATTCAATTTTTTTACTTTTAAAATAAAATGTACTAAAAATTAAATAAGTAAAAAGTAAAGTAACAAAAACTAAAACACCTAACAATAAACTACAATTAAAACTATGAAATCAATCTATATAACTAGCAAATAAACTATGTTGAAATAGTAAATTATAACCTTGAAAAAAATTATTAATTAATCCTTGGAACTCTTTGATTGGAAGTCAAACGTACTAATTTATACTAAAGAATCTTAAAGTTTTTACCTTTTTATTGACAATAAAATATACTTTATTATACTAAAACTTTTAATAAGAGAAAACCACCTCAAGGGTATGAACCTTACAGACTATATTATCCTATCTTACTTAAAAATCAATACCATTTAATTTGCAATTAAATATACTTAAATTATACTATGATTTCTAATTTTTTAACCTAGAAGTTCTAAAGTAAATTTCTGACTGATATCTGTGACCAAATACATAATTTCTTATACAATATTCAGGCCTTCTATTAGCATAATAATCACTAATAACTAAACGATATCTAAAGAAAGACTCCAATAAAACATAAATAAATAAAAATAAACCTGCTGTACTAATAATTGAACCATAAGAAGCAATAATATTTCATACAGAATAAACATCTGGATAATCTAAATATTTACGTGGGAAACCATGTAAACCAGCAAAATGTAATGGAAAGAAAGTTAAATTAACACCAATAAATAATAAAATAAAAACTGCAGACATTATTAATTTATCTAATACATAACCTGTGATGAATCTTCATCAAAGTGTAACACCTGTAAAAATACCAAACACAGCACCTAGACTCAATACGTAGTGAAAATGACTAACAACATAGTAAGTATCATGTAAAATAATATCTAAACTAGAATTAGATAGAACAACACCTGTTAAACCACCTAAAGTAAAAAGAAAAATAAAACCTAAAACTCATAACAATAAAGGATTAAATAACATTTTTATACCAAATAAAGTAGCTAATCATCTAAAAACTTTTACACCTGTTGGTACAGCAATAACCATTGTAGCTGCAGAAAAATAAGCACGAGAATCTAAATCTATTCCTACAGTATACATATGATGAGCTCAAACAACACAACCAATTAAACCAATACTTAAAATAGCATAAACCATACCTAAAGCTCCAAATACCTCTTTTTTACCTGTAAGATAAAGAGTAGATTGTCTTACAATACCAAAAGCAGGTAAAATTAAAATATAAACCTCTGGGTGACCAAAAAATCAAAATAAATGTTGATAAATTAAAGGGTTACCACCAGTTCTAGGATCAAAGAAAGAAGTATTTAAATTACGATCAGTTAGTAACATTGTAATAGCACCAGCTAAAACAGGTAAAGATAAAACTAAAAGAAATACTGTAACAAAAACTGTTCAAACAAATAACCTTATATGCTCCAAAGAAATAGAACTACTACGTAAATTTTTAGTAGTACACATAAAATTAATACCACCTAAAATAGAACTTAAACCTGCAGCATGTAAACTAAAAATAGCTAAATCAACACTTCTACCGGGGTGACCTATAGTTCTTAAAGGAGGATATACAGTTCACCTAGTACCACAACCTATATCAACAAAACAAGCATCTAAAATTAACAACATAGAAGTTGGTAAAAGTCAAAAACTTAAATTATTTAAACGTGGGAAACTTATATCAGGTGCACCTAACATTAGTGGTAATAATCAATTACCAAAACCACCAATTATAGTAGGTATAACCATAAAAAAAATTATTAAAATAGCATGTGCAGTAATAACAGAATTATACAATTGACCATTTCTAAGGAAAAACCCTGGTTTAGCCAATTCAAGACGAATTAATAAAGAAAATCTAGTACCAACCATACCAGATCATAAACCAAAAATAAAATAAAGAGTTCCGATGTCTTTATGATTAGAACTTTCCAACCAGACAGCTAAACCACCTTGATATTTTTTAAACATATTAATATAAAAGAATACTTACTTAAAATAAAAATTTTACTTTTATACTACGTATAATTAACACATTATTAAAAATAATATGTTAAAGTACCAAAAAAGAGAAAATCTCTGTTAATAAAACAATCTTAGCCAAAACACATTATACATTATTAAAACTAAAGGTGCTGAGAAACCTACGTTTCAAGTATTAAAATTATGAAAGCCTTTACCTATTAAAGAGCTAGTGATTAAAAATAAAGAATAGTAAAAGGAAACAACAAAATAAATAAAAATTATTAAAAATATACTTTTACTGATTAATAAACTATTTGAAATAACTAAAAACTCAGATAAAAAAGATAGAGAGGGCGGTACACCTCTATTAGACAAAAATACAACAGAAAATAAAATCCCTATAATTATTCTAGAGCTAAAAAACCTTCTTATAAAATAGATCATACGTCTACCAGATGTATGATAAAATTCACCGATAAGATAGAATATTAAAGTAGATGTATAACCATGCGCCAATATCAATATAACACTACTAATTTTACTTCTCATAGTAATAAAAACTAAAGATAATAAAAGAAAACTTATATGTGTGACAGAGGAATAAGCAGCTAAAGCTTTAGAATCACTTTGAAAAACACAACAAAAAGATCCTAAAATTATCCCCAAAAAGGCAATTAAAATTCATACATTATTGTGAACAAAACTTAAACTACCTAAAATACGTAAAAAACCAGCTGTACCAAGTTTTAAAAGTAAACCTGCTAACAGTATACTAGCTGTTGTTGGAGCTTCTACATGAGCCTTAGGTAATCAAAGATGTAAAAAATAAATAGGGAATTTTATCATAAAACTCAATCTTAAAATAAAAAATATTTCTCAAGAAATAACAAAATTATAATAAGTAAAAACTAATAAAAAATTACTTTTAAAATAAACAAATAAAAAAGGAAAAGAACAAAAAGCTGCATAAAATATCAAATAATATGACGAGTTAATCTTTTCAATTTGAGAACCATAACCTAAAATTATAACTAAAATAGGAAATATAGATAATTCAAAAAATATATATAATATTATTATATTACTAGGAATAAAAAAAATAATACAGATAAAAACTAAGATTTCAGATAAAATTAATAAATTGTTATTTTTTTCACTAATAATAATAATACCTAAAATAAATAAACTTATTACAATCAATAAAATAAAACTATAAGAATCTAAAACTAAAAATAATCCACCTCAAGAAAAATTATTAAAAATAATAAAAGAAAAAAGAATTCTAAAGAGCAAAAAATAAATAGGTTTAAATAATCAAATTAAAGAAATAAAAAGAAATTCTAACAAAGCTACTAAAAACCTTATAATTACAAGTTATATATTCTTAATTAAACTATCATAGCTAAATTAGTAAGATCATCAATAAACAAATACAAATAAGAATAATCAAACAACATCAACAAAATGTCAATAAAGAATAGCAAATTCTAATCCTAAATGATGATTATAATTAAAATGATTTTTCAATAAACGAAGGAAGTTAAATGCTAAAAATAACCCACCACATAAAACATGAATACCATGAAATCCTGTAGATAAGTAAAAAATTCTACCAAAAATACCATCAGCAATAGAAAAACTAGCTTCTATATATTCTATAAGTTGAATTCCTGTGAAATAAGCTGCCAATAAACAAGTTAAAATTATACTATTTGTACATCTTTTATTTCTTAAAAGTCTGTGATGAGCTCAAGTTACTGTAACACCACTACTTAATAAAATAATAGTATTTAACAAAGGAACTCCAAAAGGATTAACTAAATGTATACCAAAAGGAGATCAAGTTTCACCTAACTCATGTACAGGTACTAATGCAGCATCAAAAAAAGTTCAAAAAATACAAAAGAAAAACATAAACTCTCTAAAAACAAATAGAATAACACCAAATTTAAACCCATCTATAACAAAAAAATTATGATAACCACTTAAACCTTCTATAGCAATATCTTTTCCTCAAGCAAAAGAAATAAATAAAACTGAGAATAGAGTAAAAATAAATAACTCATATAAACCAAATTTAAAAAATATAACTAAAGATCTTAACATACCAGCTGAAGCAAAAAATAAATTAAATGCATAACTTGAAAGTCTTAAAATATGAAAATTATGAAATATAACATATTAAAAATCTACGGAACCTAAATCCGGTGTATTATCTTATACTAAATATGTAAATTATTTAAATAGTAATTTTCTAGTCATAAAAATAAACAATAGCATATAAGCTAAACCAAAATAAATGATAGAAAATAGAGGTCTCAAAATAGTAAAAGGATCCTCAACTGTACATTGACCTAGTCAACTTAAAATTGTAGAAGAAATAATAAATAAGAATACTAAAAACTTGTTTAATTTAGTTAAACAAGAAGTATAATTATTTACAATAGCAAAGAAATAAAATGTCACAATTCTTATTAATAGAGCAATAACACCTAAAACTTTATTTGGAATAGCACGTAAAATAGCATAAGCAAATAAAAAATATCACTCAGGTACAATATGTACTGGTCTTATTATAGGATCAGCTTCAATAAATATCTCTGGATCACCTAAATTAAATGGATAAATTAAACTAAAGGCAATAAAAACTAATCACACTACAACATTATAAGCATCTTTACCAATATACTCTGGTCTAAAACATACTTTATCGTAATCACCATGACAATAGAGACTAGATGTACTACCAGTACTATGTAAAAAAATTAAATGTGCTAAAACAAGAACTAACAATCCTCAAGGTACTAAAAAATGTAATACAAAAAAGAATTTTAATGTAGCACCTGTAACACCAAAACCACTTCAAATTCAAGTAACAATTGTAGGTCCTCAAATAGGAATTACACTAAGTAAACTAGTAATAACTACAGCTGCTCAAAAACTTATTTGTGCTCAAACTAAAACATAACCTATAAAAGCTTCTATTATAACTAATAAATAAATAGTTAAACCAGACATTCAAACTTTTTTTAAACGATATCTTATAAAGAATAAACCTTTAAAAATATGTAAATATAAAAAAATAAAAAATAATCTAGCACCATTAAAATGAAAAATACGAAAAACTCAACCAAAATTAACCTCATACATAATATATTGAACTGTAGAAAAAGCCAATAAACTATCAGGTGTGTAATAAAAAGCTAAAAAAGTACCAGTTAAAATTTGAAAAACTAAAATTATACCTAACATTCTACCAAAATTTCAACTTAAAGTTAAAGTTTTACTAGAGGGTAGAGTAACTAACATACCATTAACAAAATTTAATAAATTATTATTAATTTTCAATACTCCTAATATTCTTAACTTCTTCAGAGTCATATTTTAAATATAAACTAAAAGAG
>OY751544.1:14905136-14990673 GCA_963572205.1 Caenorhabditis imperialis | reverse complement strand
TAAGCCTAAGCCTAAGCCTAAGCCTAAGCCTAAGCCTAAGCCTAAGCCTAAGCCTAAGCCTAAGCCTAAGCCTAAGCCTAAGCCTAAGCCTAAGCCTAAGCCTAAGCCTAAGCCTAAGCCTAAGCCTAAGCCTAAGCCTAAGCCTAAGCCTAAGCCTAAGCCTAAGCCTAAGCCTAAGCCTAAGCCTAAGCCTAAGCCTAAGCCTAAGCCTAAGCCTAAGCCTAAGCCTAAGCCTAAGCCTAAGCCTAAGCCTAAGCCTAAGCCTAAGCCTAAGCCTAAGCCTAAGCCTAAGCCTAAGCCTAAGCCTAAGCCTAAGCCTAAGCCTAAGCCTAAGCCTAAGCCTAAGCCTAAGCCTAAGCCTAAGCCTAAGCCTAAGCCTAAGCCTAAGCCTAAGCCTAAGCCTAAGCCTAAGCCTAAGCCTAAGCCTAAGCCTAAGCCTAAGCCTAAGCCTAAGCCTAAGCCTAAGCCTAAGCCTAAGCCTAAGCCTAAGCCTAAGCCTAAGCCTAAGCCTAAGCCTAAGCCTAAGCCTAAGCCTAAGCCTAAGCCTAAGCCTAAGCCTAAGCCTAAGCCTAAGCCTAAGCCTAAGCCTAAGCCTAAGCCTAAGCCTAAGCCTAAGCCTAAGCCTAAGCCTAAGCCTAAGCCTAAGCCTAAGCCTAAGCCTAAGCCTAAGCCTAAGCCTAAGCCTAAGCCTAAGCCTAAGCCTAAGCCTAAGCCTAAGCCTAAGCCTAAGCCTAAGCCTAAGCCTAAGCCTAAGCCTAAGCCTAAGCCTAAGCCTAAGCCTAAGCCTAAGCCTAAGCCTAAGCCTAAGCCTAAGCCTAAGCCTAAGCCTAAGCCTAAGCCTAAGCCTAAGCCTAAGCCTAAGCCTAAGCCTAAGCCTAAGCCTAAGCCTAAGCCTAAGCCTAAGCCTAAGCCTAAGCCTAAGCCTAAGCCTAAGCCTAAGCCTAAGCCTAAGCCTAAGCCTAAGCCTAAGCCTAAGCCTAAGCCTAAGCCTAAGCCTAAGCCTAAGCCTAAGCCTAAGCCTAAGCCTAAGCCTAAGCCTAAGCCTAAGCCTAAGCCTAAGCCTAAGCCTAAGCCTAAGCCTAAGCCTAAGCCTAAGCCTAAGCCTAAGCCTAAGCCTAAGCCTAAGCCTAAGCCTAAGCCTAAGCCTAAGCCTAAGCCTAAGCCTAAGCCTAAGCCTAAGCCTAAGCCTAAGCCTAAGCCTAAGCCTAAGCCTAAGCCTAAGCCTAAGCCTAAGCCTAAGCCTAAGCCTAAGCCTAAGCCTAAGCCTAAGCCTAAGCCTAAGCCTAAGCCTAAGCCTAAGCCTAAGCCTAAGCCTAAGCCTAAGCCTAAGCCTAAGCCTAAGCCTAAGCCTAAGCCTAAGCCTAAGCCTAAGCCTAAGCCTAAGCCTAAGCCTAAGCCTAAGCCTAAGCCTAAGCCTAAGCCTAAGCCTAAGCCTAAGCCTAAGCCTAAGCCTAAGCCTAAGCCTAAGCCTAAGCCTAAGCCTAAGCCTAAGCCTAAGCCTAAGCCTAAGCCTAAGCCTAAGCCTAAGCCTAAGCCTAAGCCTAAGCCTAAGCCTAAGCCTAAGCCTAAGCCTAAGCCTAAGCCTAAGCCTAAGCCTAAGCCTAAGCCTAAGCCTAAGCCTAAGCCTAAGCCTAAGCCTAAGCCTAAGCCTAAGCCTAAGCCTAAGCCTAAGCCTAAGCCTAAGCCTAAGCCTAAGCCTAAGCCTAAGCCTAAGCCTAAGCCTAAGCCTAAGCCTAAGCCTAAGCCTAAGCCTAAGCCTAAGCCTAAGCCTAAGCCTAAGCCTAAGCCTAAGCCTAAGCCTAAGCCTAAGCCTAAGCCTAAGCCTAAGCCTAAGCCTAAGCCTAAGCCTAAGCCTAAGCCTAAGCCTAAGCCTAAGCCTAAGCCTAAGCCTAAGCCTAAGCCTAAGCCTAAGCCTAAGCCTAAGCCTAAGCCTAAGCCTAAGCCTAAGCCTAAGCCTAAGCCTAAGCCTAAGCCTAAGCCTAAGCCTAAGCCTAAGCCTAAGCCTAAGCCTAAGCCTAAGCCTAAGCCTAAGCCTAAGCCTAAGCCTAAGCCTAAGCCTAAGCCTAAGCCTAAGCCTAAGCCTAAGCCTAAGCCTAAGCCTAAGCCTAAGCCTAAGCCTAAGCCTAAGCCTAAGCCTAAGCCTAAGCCTAAGCCTAAGCCTAAGCCTAAGCCTAAGCCTAAGCCTAAGCCTAAGCCTAAGCCTAAGCCTAAGCCTAAGCCTAAGCCTAAGCCTAAGCCTAAGCCTAAGCCTAAGCCTAAGCCTAAGCCTAAGCCTAAGCCTAAGCCTAAGCCTAAGCCTAAGCCTAAGCCTAAGCCTAAGCCTAAGCCTAAGCCTAAGCCTAAGCCTAAGCCTAAGCCTAAGCCTAAGCCTAAGCCTAAGCCTAAGCCTAAGCCTAAGCCTAAGCCTAAGCCTAAGCCTAAGCCTAAGCCTAAGCCTAAGCCTAAGCCTAAGCCTAAGCCTAAGCCTAAGCCTAAGCCTAAGCCTAAGCCTAAGCCTAAGCCTAAGCCTAAGCCTAAGCCTAAGCCTAAGCCTAAGCCTAAGCCTAAGCCTAAGCCTAAGCCTAAGCCTAAGCCTAAGCCTAAGCCTAAGCCTAAGCCTAAGCCTAAGCCTAAGCCTAAGCCTAAGCCTAAGCCTAAGCCTAAGCCTAAGCCTAAGCCTAAGCCTAAGCCTAAGCCTAAGCCTAAGCCTAAGCCTAAGCCTAAGCCTAAGCCTAAGCCTAAGCCTAAGCCTAAGCCTAAGCCTAAGCCTAAGCCTAAGCCTAAGCCTAAGCCTAAGCCTAAGCCTAAGCCTAAGCCTAAGCCTAAGCCTAAGCCTAAGCCTAAGCCTAAGCCTAAGCCTAAGCCTAAGCCTAAAAGGACCAATTACCGCACGACTCTCCAGATGGTTTTTGACTCTTCGGTCGGAGCGCGATCACTGCTCGCTTCGATCAGGCCCATATAGGTCCAGAACGCGAGCAAACCTCGAATGACAGTCATCATCGTTGAGCTCTCCTTCACGTAAACACGAGCTAAAACAAAATGTGCCTTCAAGGCAGATGTTTTGTCGTACTAACCTGCCACTCCTTGACACGCTGCCATTTTGCTGGAGGATACTCGAACTGGCGCTACTCGCTCGTACCACGTGTAGAACTCCCCAATCAGACTGGCCTTTTGTGTAGCCGTCATTTTGCGAACTTCTTCTATCGCCAACTCGCAACGATCATCATCGCGCTCGTCAGCTCCTTCTTCGTCTGCACACTGCACACTCCCACTACCACCGCCGGCCTCCAACGACCGTTTGTTCATGAACGAAAAAAAGTGGACGGCGGAGGCGGCAGCTTTCTTCAGCGTCTCATCTGCCACACTCGACAAACGAGACATTTGCATGAATGAACAGGTATCAGAGTCCATCATCTGTCGAAACAGAAAGTGGAACTCGAGCTTGTTCTGTAGAACAACAGAAAATGGAGATTCGTGTGTAGAGGGGGTAAATTCAACTTACGGGCATTGAATCGACCGGGTATTTTGGGTTTGAAGACGTTCGCCGTGCGTCCAAGGTTCTGTCGAAAAACTTGAGGAACCTGGTCACCGCTTCGCATTTCACTCGCTGTCGGTCCACGAGAGTCATTGACGGGGAGTCCGCCGGCAGTGAAAATCCCGAATCGGTATTGTTGTTGTCGTTGTCGTTGTTGTTGTTGTTGTTGTCATCGTCCTGCTGGCCACGAGCGGAATTCGAACAAGACGGCGAATCTTGCAGCATCAACGCAAAGATGGACATAGCGGATGTACGTTCACACGCTGGCTGACTCGTTGTCTTCTTCAGTGTCGGCGAGCTTTTTCGCTTCCTGGCGAGCCCTCTTGTCGGAGTGGTCCAAGGGTGTCCGCTCATCTGTAAATGAAAAGGCTAAGATTTGAGAAAACGAATCCGCCTTGAATGCGGATTGCGGTACTGTTAAATAAATTTGCCTTCGAGGCAGATTTCGGGAACAAGAGCACTGAAAAAAGGCATGCTTTCTATCTTTTTCTCAGCCTTCACAATGGGTGTGTACAAGGTAACGGGAGAGCAAAAAAAAAACGTCCGGTAGGATCTGCCTTCGAGGCAGATTTCGGAAACAAAAGCACTGAAAAAAGGCATGCTTTCTATCTTTTTCTCAGCCTTCACAATGGGTGTGTACAGGAACCAAAAAAACGAAAAAAAAAGTCCGGGTGGTTTTGCCTTCGAGGCAGATTGCCAATATACAAAAACAAAATAAACTAGAAAAAACCGCGTGAGAAAATCCGCCTTGGGGGCAGATATTAGAGTTCAACTAAAAATTAGAGTTCAACTGAAAATTAGAGTTCACTTACATTAATCCAACTGTGGGCACGTGTGTGACGAAATACAGAGAGCCAGAGAATACGACCTCCTCCGGCGGCGACAAAAGAGCAGAATGACGGGTCGGCGCGCGATCCGCGGCGAAGCTCCGCCCCCTACAGTACCCGCGAATGGGTCTCGCAGCGAAAACGCGACCACATTCAAAAATAGTACGGTTTTTAAAATTCAAAAACGCGACCACATTCAAAAATAGTACGGTACCTAAAATTCGAAAACGCGACCACATTCAAAAATAGTACGGTACCTAAAATTCGCGGCCTACGCCTGCGCCTTAGATTGAACACAGTTCAACTCAAATTACAGTTCAACTGATATCTCCGTTTAACGCAGTTCGACTCAAATCACAGTTCAACTGATATTTCCGTTGAACTGCGATTCGAGTTGGTCTCAGTGGAATGAGTGTGTGAGATGCGAGCAGTGTGTGAGGCAGATTCCAAACTTTTAGAATTCACTGCAGAAAAACAGCCATCAAAAATCTGCCTTGAAGGCAGCCACTACAGTTCAGCAACAAACTCAAAATTGAGCTGTGAGTTGGATTCGTCGCAGCTGAAAAAGTACGGTAAATGCAACTAAAAATTTGCCTGGAAGGCAAATTTGTCTTCTTGCGCTCTGAAAAGCACTCAGTTCAACCGAAATACGACAAAAATCGTACCAAATTCGCATTCGAGGCAGAATTACAGTTCAACTGAACAATAGAGTTCAACTGAAACGCCAGAGTTGAACTGTGATGGGGGTATGTCAGTACGAAATTTGGTACCTATGTTATGAGTCAAGCTTCCTAGCTCTAAGCCTAAGCCTAAGCCTAAGCCTAAGCCTAAGCCTAAGCCTAAGCCTAAGCCTAAGCCTAAGCCTAAGCCTAAGCCTAAGCCTAAGCCTAAGCCTAAGCCTAAGCCTAAGCCTAAGCCTAAGCCTAAGCCTAAGCCTAAGCCTAAGCCTAAGCCTAAGCCTAAGCCTAAGCCTAAGCCTAAGCCTAAGCCTAAGCCTAAGCCTAAGCCTAAGCCTAAGCCTAAGCCTAAGCCTAAGCCTAAGCCTAAGCCTAAGCCTAAGCCTAAGCCTAAGCCTAAGCCTAAGCCTAAGCCTAAGCCTAAGCCTAAGCCTAAGCCTAAGCCTAAGCCTAAGCCTAAGCCTAAGCCTAAGCCTAAGCCTAAATCGGTGCGATCGAAAAATCTGTCTCAGCCCAAATGGCGCAGGCAGAAGCCTGCGCCTTAGCCTAAGCCTAAGCCTAAGCCTAAGCCTAAGCCTAAGCCTAAGCCTAATCGCTCGCTGCGCTCGCTTGCCTCGCTTCGCTCGGTTCGCTTGTGTTGTCACAGTTCCCCCTCTGTGTCCTCAGCATAGTCTGTCTCAGCTGTATGACTGTGGAAAAATCGCTCGCTGCGCTCGCTTGCCTCGCTTCGCTCGGTTCGCTTGTGTTGTCACAGTTCCCCCTCTGTGTCCTCAGCATGACCTGTCTCAGTTCCTCTCGTGTGTCCTCAGCATAGTCTGTCTCAGCTGTATGACTGTGGGAAAATCGCTCGCTGCGCTCGCTTGCCTCGCTTCGCTCGGTTCGCTTGTGTTGTCACAGTTCCCCCTCTGTGTCCTCAGCATAGTCTGTCTCAGCTGTATGACTGTGGGAAAATCGCTCGCTGCGCTCGCTTGCCTCGCTTCGCTCGGTTCGCTTGTGTTGTCACAGTTCCCCCTCTGTGTCCTCAGCATAGTCTGTCTCAGCTGTATGACTGTGGAAAAATCGCTCGCTGCGCTCGCTTGCCTCGCTTCGCTCGGTTCGCTTGTGTTATCACAGTTCCCCCTCTGTGTCCTCAGCATGGCCTGTCTCAGTTCCCCTCGTGTGTCCTCAGCATAGTCTGTCTCAGCTGTATGACTGTAAAAAAATCGCTCGCTGCGCTCGCTTGCCTCGCTTCGCTCGGTTTTGTCCCACTTTCGCTCGCTTCGCTCGCGAAAGTTCAGCCCAAATGCGGCGAGTCCTTCCTCGAATAAGGCCTTGCTAGAACAGAAACACGTTGAATTGTAATGTCTTTTTATTTCATAAGCTTTATTCCTATTGAAGCATGTATAACAAAGGAGCTGGACGACTTAAATACACATCAAAGACGAATTATGAAACCGAGAAGTAACCATATTATTGTTCACAAATAGTGAAAAGAAAAACATTAAATATGGAAAGAACATGTGAAAAGACTAACAAAGCAAATCATGGTATAAGTATGGTAACATACCAGCAAATAAAAAGAAGAGATATGAACTAATACTGACTTGTCAACAGCAGTTTCTCACTTTGTGGCCTTCGTGAAGGCGCTACGCGCCTCCACAAACGTAATCTAATGGTCGAGCGTATAACAAACAGTTTTGATAAAAACAATATGTTGAATTCGGGCCAAAAATTAACATTTGAATTAGCGACAAAAATTTGAGTAACTTTTCGAATTCCTGCCGAATAAATCAAACTATGCATTCGAGGCAAAAATTCAAAAGTTTGACAACCCAAAAAATTTAAAAGCTTGAATTGCTGACAAAAATGAAAATTTAAATTCTCACCGAAAAAATTAAGTAAGAATTCACGCCAAAATTTAAAAAATGCAATGCCTGTTCGTTTAAACTTGAGTCTGTGACCGTTAACTTGGATAATCCCAAAACGTAGCTCTAAGAAATTGTCGAAAGTCTGCAACTAATAGACTCGTAATTTAGGTAGACAACGAAATAGAGCAAGAAATGAACGAAATACATAGCGTGCTCGTCAGGACTCGCCGCATTTGGGCTGAACTTTCGCGAGCGAAGCGAGCGAAAGTGGGACAAAACCGAGCGAAGCGAGGCAAGCGAGCGCAGCGAGCGATTTTTTTACAGTCATACAGCTGAGACAGACTATGCTGAGGACACACGAGGGGAACTGAGACAGGCCATGCTGAGGACACAGAGGGGGAACTGTGATAACACAAGCGAACCGAGCGAAGCGAGGCAAGCGAGCGCAGCGAGCGATTTTTCCACAGTCATACAGCTGAGACAGACTATGCTGAGGACACAGAGGGGGAACTGTGACAACACAAGCGAACCGAGCGAAGCGAGGCAAGCGAGCGCAGCGAGCGATTTTCCCACAGTCATACAGCTGAGACAGACTATGCTGAGGACACAGAGGGGGAACTGTGACAACACAAGCGAACCGAGCGAAGCGAGGCAAGCGAGCGCAGCGAGCGATTTTCCCACAGTCATACAGCTGAGACAGACTATGCTGAGGACACACGAGAGGAACTGAGACAGGTCATGCTGAGGACACAGAGGGGGAACTGTGACAACACAAGCGAACCGAGCGAAGCGAGGCAAGCGAGCGCAGCGAGCGATTTTTCCACAGTCATACAGCTGAGACAGACTATGCTGAGGACACAGAGGGGGAACTGTGACAACACAAGCGAACCGAGCGAAGCGAGGCAAGCGAGCGCAGCGAGCGATTTTCCCACAGTCATACAGCTGAGACAGACTATGCTGAGGACACACGAGAGGAACTGAGACAGGTCATGCTGAGGACACAGAGGGTGAACTGTGACAACACAAGCGAACCGAGCGAAGCGAGGCAAGCGAGCGCAGCGAGCGATTTTTCTGCAGTCATACAGCTGAGACACACCATGCTGAGGACACAGAAGGCGAACTGTGACAACCCAAGCGAACCGAGCGAAGCGAGGCAAGCGAGCGCAGCGAGCGATTTTTCTACAGTCATACAGCTGAGACGAGCCATGCTAAGGGAATAGAGGGGGAACTGAGACAGAAAGTGAGGACACGAGAGGGAGACTACTACCACACCCAACTACAGCCCAAATCACCTTTTTTAGTTTCATTCATGAAACTAATAAGCCCAAGAGTGGAAAGAGAGGAGACAATGGTAGAATAAGAGGAAGAGAGAAGGAGAGAAAGAGAGAAAAATAAAAGGAGAGAAAGAGAGTAAGAGAGAAGGAGAAAAAGAGAAAAGGACAGAAAAACAGAAAGAAGACAGAGGGAAAAGTGAGACAAATTGAGGACCCGGAAAATAGACTACAACCACACCCAACTACAGCCCAAATCACTTTTTTTAGTTTCAGTTATGAAACTAATGAACCCAAGAGGGGGGAGGAATGGAGAGAAAGGAGAGAAAATAAGAAAGAGAGAAAGAGAAAAGAAAAGAAAGCGAAAGAGAGAAGGGAAGAAAAAGAGAAAGAGAGTCCTAAAGAAAGAGAAAAATAGAGAAAGAGAGAAAAAGAGAAAGTGAAAAGAGAAAAACCGAGCAAGAAAGAAAGAGAGAAACAAAGAAACAAAGAAATGAATAGAACTAGAAAAAAGAGAGAAACAGAGAAACAGAGAAAAAAAGAAAAAGAGAAAAAGGAGAAAAAAAGAAAAAAAGAAAAAAAAAAGAGAGTGAAAAAATTTTTTCACTATTTTTGTGGCCTTCGTGAAGGCGCTACGCGCCTTCACAAACGTAATCTGATGGCACGGCCTTCGGCCGCACCATCCGTACCAGTCAGAACCGTTAACGTTTGGGCTATATCTAGAGCCTTTCTATATCCGTAAAAATAAAATTTGAATTCCCGCCAAAATTCAAAAATTTGAAAATTCAAATGTTTTTGAAAAAATAAAATTTGAATTCCCGCCAAAATTCAAAAATGTGAAAATTTTTGAAAAATAAAATTTGAATTCCCGCCAAAATTCAAAAATTTGAAAATTTTTGAAAAATAAAATTTGAATTCCCGCCAAAATTCAAAAAATTGAAAATTCAAAAATTTTTGAAAAAAAAAAATTGAATTCCCGCCAAAATTCAAAAATTTAAAAAATTTGAAAAATAAAATTTGAATTCCCGCCAAAATTCAAAAATTTGAAAATTCAAATGTTTTTGAAAAAATAAAATTTGAATTCCCGCCAAAATTCAAAAATGTGAAAATTTTTGAAAAATAAAATTTGAATTCCCGCCAAAATTCAAAAATTTGAAAATTCAAATATTTTTGAAAAAATAAAATTTGAATTCCCGCCAAAATTCAAAAATTTGAAAATTCAAATATTTTTGAAAAAATAAAATTTGAATTCCCGCCAAAATTCAAAAATTCAAAAAAATTTGAAAAATAAAATTTGAATTCCCGCCAAAATTCAAAAATTTGAAAATTCAAAAATTTTTGAAAAAATAAAATTTGAATTCCCGCCAAAATTCAAAAATTTGAAAATTTTTGAAAAAATAAAATTTGAATTCCCGCCAAAATTCAAAAATTTGAAAATTCAAATATTTTTGAAAAAATAAAATTTGAATTCCCGCCAAAATTCAAAAATTTGAAAATTTTTGAAAAATAAAATTTGAATTCCCGCCAAAATTCAAAAATTTGAAAATTCAAATATTTTTGAAAAAATAAAATTTGAATTCCCGCCAAAATTCAAAAATTTGAAAATTCAAATATTTTTGAAAAAATAAAATTTGAATTCCCGCCAAAATTCAAAAATTCAAAAAAATTTGAAAAATAAAATTTGAATTCCCGCCAAAATTCAAAAATTTGAAAATTCAAATGTTTTTGAAAAAATAAAATTTGAATTCCCGCCAAAATTCAAAAATTTGAAAATTCAAAAATTTTTGAAAAAATAAAATTTGAATTCCCGCCAAAATTCAAAAATTCAAAAATTTTTGAAAAATAAAATTTGAATTCCCGCCAAAATTAAAAAATTTGAAAATTCAAATATTCTTGAAAAAATAAAATTTGAATTCCCGCCAAAATTCAAAAATTTAAAAATTCAAATATTCTTGAAAAAATAAAATTTGAATTCCCGCCAAAATTCAAAAATTCAAAAATTTTTGAAAAAATAAAATTTGAATTCCCGCCAAAATTCAAAATTTTCCAGAATTTTCTAGAAGGTTCTAGAACCTTCTAGAAGGTTCTCGAAACAAATTCAAATTCAAAATTCAAAATTCAAATTTCAAATTCAAAATTCAAATTCAAAATTCAAATTTCAAAATTCAAATTCAAAATTCAAATTCAAATTCAAAATTCAAAATTCAAATTCAAATTCTAGAACAAACGCTGTAACTCGGCTCTGGTTGATGCTAGACACCTGAAATTTGGTCAGTAGATAGAAGAGGAGGTTCTCGAATTTTTGAATCGATTATCGATTGATTATCGATTGATTATCGATCGGGACGGTTTTTCGGCCTGCTAAATTCAGTCTTTCAGTAACTTTTTTTCTTTTTTGCTCTATTATATCTAGAATCAAGAGCTCTATCTATGTATACTAGTTTGGTAGCGATACCACGGATTTAAAATCTGTGAGGTCAATTTTAGTGTCAGAAAAGTGACTTTTTACAAAATTGTGGGCGGGGCTTTGGTTATGATAACATTATATTATGTGCAGATGATAGGTCTGTTGATGCTCTTTAATATGATAGTAGTTTGGTTGCTGTAGGTGGTGGTTGAGGTGAGTTATGAATTTTTGAAGTTTATGAAGTTGTGGTTTTTGAATCGATTTTTCTCGAGTTTGGAGTTGTTGTTGGGGGAAACGAAAATTTATGTTCTTAGTTTGGATATTGCGAACATTTTGGCATCAAAAGTTTTGAAATCGGTGCGATCGAAAAATCTGTCTCAGCCCAAATGGCGCAGGCAGAAGCCTGCGCCTTAGCCTAAGCTTGAGAACCTAGACCTAAGCTTGAGAACCTAAGCCTAAGCTTGAGAACCTAAGCCTAAGCTTGAGAACCTAAGCCTAAGCTTGAGAACCTAAGCCTAAGCTCGAGAACCTAAGCCTAAGCTTGAGAACCTAAGCCTAAGCTTGAGAACCTAAGCCTAGGCTTGAGAACCTAAGCCTAAGCTTAAGAACCTAAGGATAAGCTTGAGAACCTGAGCCTAGGCTTGAGAACCTAAGCCGAAGCTTGAGAACCTGAGCCTAGGCTTGAGAACCTAAGCCGAAGCTTGAGAACTTAAGCCTAAGCTTAAGAACCTAAGCCTAAGCTTGAGAACCTAAGCCTAAGATTGAGAACCTAAGCCTAAGCTTGAGAACCTAAGCCTAAGCTTGAGAACCTAAGCCTAAGCTTGAAAACCTAAGCCTAAGCTTGAAAATCTAAGCCTAAGCTTGAGAACCTAAGCCTAAGCTCGAGAACCTAAGCCTAAGCTTGAGAACCTAAGCCTAAGCTTGAGAACCTAAGCCTAAGCTCGAGAACCTAAGCCTAAGCTTGAGAACCTAAGCCTAAGCTTGAGAACCTAAGCTTGAGAACCTAAGCCTAAGCTTAAGAACTTAAGATTGAGAACCTAAGCCTAAACTTGAGAACCTAAGCCTAAGCTTGAGAACCTAAGCTTGAGAACCTAAGCCTAAGCTCAAGAACTTAAGATTGAGAACCTAAGCCTAAACTTGAGAACCTAAGCCTAAGCTTGAGAACCTAAGCTTGAGAACCTAAGCCTAAGCTCAAGAACTTAAGCTTGAGAACCTAAGCCTAAGATTTTTTGCTGGTCCCGGGTGCTCACCCCGGATTCGAAGCCGAGACCACATGTCTGCCAACCGAGAACACATCTGTTCACGAGTCGAGATATTTCAGTTCGAAATTTTGGAGCAAAACGTGTTTGGAGCCCATTATCTCGGCTCCGGAGCCCTTGATCCCTCACTAACCTGTTCAATGACTGCATCATCAACCACTCCGCACAGGAAAGCTGGAAAATGTCGATTGTGAAACTGTTATTAAAGAAAATCAATCCAGTGATGATGAAGAACTACAGGCCGATTGCACCATTATTATTTGTTTCATCCTTACATTCTCTACCAAAGATGACGTGATCATACAAACTGAAAAAGTTGAATATGTAAAATATGAGGAGGGAAGGAGTAATGTCAGAAAAAACTGTGTTAAAATTATTGACAATCGTACCAACCTTATAAATGCGTCAGCTCCAGTTTTTTATCCACTCTTTTCTGGCGTTCCTACCTCGCGCTGAGGTACCCCCTTTCCTGCAGCCTGAGCTCCAGCTCAAGCCCATGTTTCTGCCGCACTCCGGCGTCTCGTTTAATTCAAACACCAGCTCAAGTTCGTGCCTATCACGGAGCTCCAGTATTGATCCAAGGCAGTGTTCAAACCGTAGGGCAAACTTTTGTGGGCACTAAAACTTATATTCTCTGATGTTTACTTTAAATGAACATATTTTGTTGTAATACTTTTCTCGTTTATGCTCAAAATAGGATACAGGAAAGAACGTGAGCACAAATCCCCAAAAAGCACGAGTTCGCCCCAAAGAATACGTAAAGAATCGGGGGGGGGGGGGGGGGGAAAGTTCAATAATAAAAGTGAATTAAATGAATTAAATTATTGAGAAGTTACTGGAGATTGGGCGCGTGCTCGTGGTCTGAAGGGAGCAGGAGGTACGGTTTGTCTTTCAAACCGCCGAACCCAGTCTCAAGAGCGGCCTTCAGCTTCTCGAAAGACACTTTGTGTCTTGGCGGAACCGTCGCTGGCCAAGACATGCATTTGGCGAACAGGGTCAGTGACTCCACCGGCGAGTTCTTCAGGACCTGAGCGGGTCTCTCCAGCTGAAAAATAACCAGTTATAAAATTTAAACCCCAATAGATTTACCAGATCCTTTTTGGCTTGGAGACGTTCTTCGGGGTTGCCGCCGAACAGGTAGGCCCGGTGGCCCGCACAATCCAGGAGAATAAATAGTACGGAAGTCAGGTCGTCCCACTGGCGGTACTGGTTGGTAGTAGCCACGCCGTATGTGGCCATCTTCACTCTGTAGAATCCGATATCTTCCACTGGGGGTTCTCCGTCAGGGATGGGTGCCGCCAACCCGAGATCAAGAATTTTGATAGCAGGTTTCTATAATAAAATACATAGATACAAAACAAGTTTTCGACTTACGCGGCTGAAAACAAACCCGATGTTTTCGAGCTTCAGATCACGGTGCAAAAATCCCTTCGCGTGCATTTCCTCCACCCCACACAGAATCTCATATCCAATGCGGTGGAGATTCTGATTGGTCACACCGCGGAAATCGCGGCGGACCTTCATGCTCGACAAGTCGTCGCTGATGAACTCCATCACTAGAAAATGAAATAATCAACTTTATAAAACCATTAATTTCTCACCAATAGCGTGATGGCGGGCGTCGTACTCGAAGGTGGAGCACATGTGCACCACCCATTCCGAATGACGGAACTCGCGGCCAATCGCGTACTCGTTGTCGGTCGCTTCCTTCTTTTTCGCGATCTTCAGTGCTTTGATTTCTCCTCCAGACCGAACATCGACCACCTTGAACACTTTTCCATATGTTCCTTGCCCCAACACTTGCTTGACGTCATAGCGTCCTTTCACCCTTGCTCCAATATTCAGATTGATCATTTGCCTTAATAAAATTTATAAACATTAAATGTTGAGATTTTTGAAACAGTAAGGAAATGAAAAAATAAATGGGTTAAACAAATCATTGTAATAGAATGTATTGGAAGCAAACATTAAAAAAATTGGACGGTATTCTCATGGACTCAATTGAAACCATTCAGTTTAAACCTAATAACATTAACAACTGCTGCAAAAACAATCAGATCAAAATTCATTAACAGCATCATATAATCACATTTTAAAACATACATCAGTGAAAATGTTTACAAGGGGAGTATTTTCTTTCCCCTAAAAAACTTTATGAAATGAAATCCTTAGATCAAATCGACTATGCTTGTTCCAAATTGGAATTCAAAAAAAAAAAACGATTATTGCTTCTTAGCCGCGCTATAAAGGCTCAAACTTGGTGAAATGTTAATTTTTGTGTTTTTAAAGCATTTTTTTTTGGATTTCGTCGCGCATTTCATGGAAACCATAGAATTCAATACTTGAAAAACTGTTCCAAAAGCGCAAAAATCTTAATTTTTGCCAACTTTGAGCCTTCAACACTCAGTTCAGAGGCAAGTGTCGCAGGTTTGAAATGTAGCTTTGGAAGAAACATGGACTATGGCATCTTTCATAAAAGCGAATAAAAATACTCACTTGAAATAATATGTCATCTTTTAATCAAAAAAGTGACAACGATTTGAAAAAGTGAATGTAGAAATGATTCAAACATTTTTCGAACAGTTTTAATTTAACAATACCGATTTTATGTGTCGACTTACGCTGACACATACTTAAAGTTCCAAAATAAATAAAAAACAGTTTCTTATCTTTTCTGTGATTTCTTTAGTATTCAATAACGTGTAGGCAAAATTGGTAAGTATTAAAATAACAATGGGATAACATAATGATAGATTATATTAAGCTTGAAATTTTTTTAGTCATTTTGGAAACCTGTGAATAAGATCAATGAGGAAGAACAAAGGTGAACAGTTTTGAACGAATAAATAAATCAATCAAAAACATCATGTTGATATGATGCTCTTCAGTTCTACCATGTCTTTTTGAAATTGCTCTCGCAGCGCTGAAAATATTATGATTAAATGTAGGATCTCTAAGTAAACATGAAACGTATTGCCACGTTTAAAACAATGTTCTTTGAAAAAGTTTTAAAATTTCAGAGAACCGTTTTGAATATACAAAAATTGACATAATTTCAACTTTGATATTCTATAACTTGAAAAAAAATCGGCTATTGAAACCGATTTAGAACTATCAAAAACGAAACTATCTGGAAACAAAATTTTTGAAACCTCTTAAAACTCACGGGAAATTCCGTCGAGTGAAAAAAATAGTTGGCACCTCCTTTAATGAATGATGTCAAAGGCCAGCTTGCACAAATCTTCCCCGTGAAGAAAGTGGCCCGTCAATAATTTTATCTCTGTAAGGTTAGATAGAATTGCAAGCACCTGTCAAGTATCAATGAAAAAGCCTAGTGAATGATAACGCAAGTGCGTACATGTGTCTAGGGGTTCCCGCGAAGCGTCATTTTTAGAAATTTTCTGGTAAAGTACTTTTTAAATCAAAACTATTAAATCTTTACTTTTACTAACGGATGAATTCTGTGTATCTGTCGCGATCTCTGTGTGGCGCCAACTCTAGCGCTGTCCCCAGCCATGTGAATAAGCCCGATTTTCGGTTACGGCCCTTGTTTTATACCGCGGTGATGCCCGTTCAAACTATAAGTTGACAGCTTTAATTTGAAGGGTACTTTATCTGAAAATTTCTGAAAAAGTCCCTGCGCGGAGGCCCAAAACCGCGTGCACATGTACGCTGCCTTTTTCAAGTGTGTCGGGGTGGTCCCGGCGGTTACGCGGGCGAGCGGTATGCAGAGGGTCAGGGGTTCGATTCTTTTCGAGTGAAAACATTTTTGCTTTTGTTGGAAAATGTGTATTGGGACATTTAAGCGGATTTCCAGCCCCATAAGAAGCCAGCCGAAGATCTGCGGAACAGCTCGACCGGCTGGTTCTAGTTTAGACGGAAATTGCCGTGGCATGAAACCAGGGCCGTAACAAAAAATTGGGCTCATTCCTATAGCTGGGAATTGCGCTAAAGGTGGATCCATCTGACGAATCTGAAATTTTCGCTTCTCTGATCGACATCGTGATCTTTACTATTATTAACGAACAAATTATGTGCGTCTGTCAGGATCTCTGTGACTAGCGCTGGAAAAGTTCCCAACCATCTTTGTGACTAGCACTGGAGAAGTTCTCCATCCCTTGGAGAACTTCCCAACCATAGAAATGAGCCCAATTTTGTCAGTTACAATTGCAGACTGTGTGCAAAGGGTCAGGGGTTCGATTCTTCTTGAGTTTAAACTTTTTTGTTTTTTTTTCGCAAAGTTGATTGAAAAATTTCATTAATTTTTCACCCCCCTAAGAAGCAAACCAACGAGCTGCGGCAGCAGCTCGACTTGCTGGTGACATATTCTTCTTGAGCCAGTGCTACTTCTTTTAAACTTCTCCACATCTTCGTCCTTCAAATATTTTTAATGTTTCCCATTGGTTGAAACTGAAAAAACATTTTTAGCGAGAAACACTTCTTTTAAAATTGGATTTGCAACAACAACCACTCAATCGTGACAACCACAGTTGATGATAACTAGAAATTGTACAAAACCAACCTCGAAATATAAGAAACAGATTGAAAACTAGAATAAAAACTTATGAAATGTCGTAACCCTCTCGTTCTCACGTTTACACATACTCGCCGTACACGAAGGTTCCCAATGCGCTCCACCGAGCGCGATGCGGCTGAGGCGTATCGCGAAAAATTTTTTGAATTTTCGAAATTTTTGTTTGATCTTTAGCTGATTTCCTTGTATTTTCATAATGACAATTGCCGAAAAACAAGAAAAAACTGCAAGATCAAAAAAATGTTTTTGAAAATTCAAGAATTTTTTCGCGGCACGCCTCGACCGCATCGCGCTTGGTGGAGCGCATTGGCAACCTTTGTGTACGGAGAGTAGTCGCTAAACTGTATGCGCTCCGTCATTTCGGAGTATCGTGGGGCCTCCACACGCTCTAGTGAAATTCATTAATAGATCGCAAAGTAGAGTTGACGGATCTTGTAAAGTTGATTTTGAGTAGAGTTGAGTGAGAGGTGAACCAGAAATTGTGATTTTCATATTGAGAAGCCACGAATCTGAATAAATAATGTTATTCAACAATATAATTGAAAAACGGAACACAAGTCCAAAATAGAGTCACACCACCGAGAAAAGAGGCTCATTTGATCTGACCAGCAAATACGATGACGCAGAGAGCGGACAACGTTGAATCCTTTGAATCAATCAAGTTGAGAAGGCGTTCCAACAAAAATGAGCCTCTTTTCTCAGGTTATTCTAGTTGAAAAGCAATCTAGAATCAGGTGTCACTCAACTACAAAAAAAACGATTGGTGAGCGTTTTGGTGCGACAAAACCCAGCAGCATTCGCACACGAACATTCTACTGACGCGAAGACAGTCAATTAGAACCTTCACTCCAGTTGGAGCGATCCCTTCAGGGCGGAGAGGACACATGAGAAAGCAAGGAATGAAAGCGTCAATTCGTGTTTTCACCCAGCTCACCAATCAAAAAATGGCATTTAAAAAATATCCGCAAACGTACCTGTCAAGTTGCGTATTTTGCAGCCAAACGCGCACAGATCATTGCGCTCGCTGTAGGCGAGTCTAAAAACTCAAGCCAAGCGGATCATGCTCTGAGCAGAGCACCTCATCCTATTCACATCATTTTCAACTAAATCCTCACTGAAGGTTACCTGAACCCCTCGTCTGCTAATGGAAACTTTTCTTTTCTTTTCTAGTAAATTCAATTCCATCTCCACTTAGAAATATGAACCAACCCCCCCCCCCCCCCCCCACCCTCCAAACTGACTATCACTGTTTGAAGATGTCCATGACGTCGATAAGCCAAAAAGGAAAATGTTGCGTGCTCCGAAATTTTCCAAAGAGACCGCGAACTGAAAAGAAACAAGTATAGTACACATAAAACCAAAAAAAAAGCGAAAAATTAGTAAAAAAAACTGAAAAAAACCGAATTTTTGCCGAATTTTTGAAAATTAAAGCAAAATGGCCTAAAAACAAAAATTTAAAAAGTTTGAACCGTTGAAAACTGTTGTAAACTGCTTTAAAATTAAGAATCGCTTTTTTAAACAAAATTACAAAAAAACTGAAGTCATTTCGATAAAAATCAAGTTTTTAGCCGGATTTTTAGGCACTTTTTTTGAATATTTTTGAAAAATTCACTTTTTCGCTAATTTATCGTATTTAGAATGACTTAAAACTACGCGCAAGAGAAATTTAAAGGAACGTAGATGCGATTAGCATTTTAGACTGCTCAAAAGTGACCAGTGAAAAAAAAGATACGGTCGGACGAAAAATGAAAAAATAAAAAAATGGTTATTAATACGGGTGGTCTGGGCATATCGTTGCGGGACCCAATGTCGAAAAGCCATGCGCCTTTAAAATAGGCTCGAATTTCAAAAATGAGAAAAATCAACGTGTTTGAAACATACGACTTATATATATCATTGTGACCGCCTTGACATGGGGAACACGGAACAAGTATTTTTGGCTCCTGATCAAAGAGCAATTTAGGCTCCGCCCACTTTTTGTGCTCCGGCTCCGCCTCTTACCAACATGTTCAAACATTTCTCAAACATATGACTTATATATATCATTGTGACCGCCATAACCTTGTTAATCTCAATAACATACTTATAACTCCTAATCCAGGAGCAATTTAGGCTCCGCCCACTTTTTGTGCTCCGGCTCCGCCCCTCACCAACATGCTTAAACATTTCTCAAACATATAACTTATATATATCATTGTGACCGCCTTGACATGGGGAACACGGAACAAGTATTTTTGGCTCCTGATCAAAGAGCAATTTAGGCTCCGCCCACTTTTTGTGCTCCGGCTCCGCCTCTTACCAACATGTTCAAACATTTCTCAAACATATGACTTATATATATCATTGTGACCGCCATAACCTTGTTAATCTCAATAACATACTTATAACTCCTAATCCAGGAGCAATTTAGGCTCCGCCCACTTTTTGTGCTCCGGCTCCGCCCCTCACCAACATGCTTAAACATTTCTCAAACATATAACTTATATATATCATTGTGACCGCCTTGACATGGGGAACACGGAACAAGTATTTTTGGCTCCTGATCAAAGAGCAATTTAGGCTCCGCCCACTTTTTGTGCTCCGGCTCCGCCTCTTACCAACATGCTCGAACATTTCTCAAACATATGACTTATATATATCATTGTGACCGCCATAACCTTGTAAATCTCAATAACATATTAATAACTCCTAATCCAGGAGCAATTTAAGCTCCGCCCACTTTTTGTGCTCCGGCTCCGCCCCTCACCAACATGCTTAAACATTTCTCAAACATAGGACTTAGATATATCGTTGTGACCGCCTTAATCTTGTAAATCTCAGCAACATATTCATGACTTCTGATTATGAAGCAATTTAGGCTACACCCATTTTTTGTGCTCCGGCTCCGCCCCTTACCAACATGCTCAAGCATTTCTCGATCATATGACTTATATATATATATATATATATATATATATATATAATTGTGACCGCCATAACCTTGTGAATTTCAACAACATAGTCATGACTTTTGATTATGAAGCAATTTAGGCTCCGCCCACTTTTTATGCTCCGGCTCCGCCCCTTACCAACATGCTCAAACATTTCTCGATCATATGACTTATATATATATATATATAATTGTGACCGCCATAACCTTGTGAATCTCAATAACATACTCATAACTCCTGATCAAGGAGAGCAGTTTAGGCTCCGCCCACTTTTTGTGCTCCGGCTCCGCCCCTTACCAACATGCTCAAACACTTTTCAAACATAAGACTTAGATATATCGTTGTGACCGCCTTAACATTGTAAATCTCAACAACATATTCATGACTTTTGATTATGAAGCAATTTAGGCTCCGCCCACTTTTTGTGCTCCGGCTCCGCCCCTTACCAACATGCTCAAACATTTCTCGATCATATGACTTATAATTTCAGACCGCCAATCCACACTCGAAAAGTCCACCCAGTAGGGAATTTGGTGATTCAATAAAACGTTTGGCCATTCCGTGAGAATTTTGGGCAGCCGATGCACACTCGGACAGATCACCCAGAAAGCAATTTGGTGATCCAATAAAACGCTTGGTCATTCCGTGAGGATTTTGTGCAGCCAATGCACACTCGGACAGACCACACAGAAGATAATTTGGTGATCAAATAATAAGTTAGGCCATTCAATGAGGATTTCAGACAGCCCGTGCACACTTGTACAGACTACCCAGTAGGCTATCAGTAATCCAACCAGAAGATAATTTGGCGCTCAAATGATAAGTTGGGCCATTCAGAAAGAAATACAGACCGAAAATCCACACTCGAAAAGTCCACCCAGTAGGGAATTTGGTGATCCAATAAAACGACTGGTCATTCCGTGAGAATTTTGTGCAGCCAATGCACACTCGGACAGACTAACCAGTAGGCAATCAGTAATCCAATAAGAGGCTTGGCCACCCAGTGAGGATTTTGAACAGCCAATGCACACTCGGACAGGTCACCCAGAAAGGGATTTGGTGATCCAATAAAACGTTTGGCCATTCCGTGAGGATTTTGGGCAGCCAATACTCACTCGGACAGACCACCCAGAAGGCGATTTGGTGATCCAATAAAAGTGTGGGAACCCAGTGAGGAATTTGGGCACCCAATGAAGAATTCTGACGGCCAACGCACACTCTGACAGACCACACAGGAGGCAATTAGTAATCCAACGAGTAGCTTGGCAACCCAGTGAGGATTTTGAACAGCCAATGCACACTCGGACAGATCACCCAGAAAGCGATTTGGTGATCCAATAAAATGTTTGGCCACTCCGTGAGAATTTTGAACAGCGAACTCGGGCAAATCACCCAGAAGATAATTTGGTGAACAAATGATGAGTTAGGCCATTCAATGAGGATTTCAGACAGCCCGTGCACACTTGTACAGACTACCCAGTAGGCTATCAGTAATCCAACCAGAAGATAATTTGGCGCTCAAATGAAAAGTTGGGCCATTCAGTAAGAAATACAGACCGAAAATCCACACTCGAAAAGACCACCCAGTAGGGAATTTGGTGATCCAATAAAACGACTGGTCATTCCGTGAGAATTTTGAGCAGCCGATCCACACTCGGACAGATCACCCAGAAAGCGATTTGGTGATCCAATAAAGTGTTTGGCCACTCCGTGAGGATTTTGAGCAGCCGATGCACAGTTGGACAGACCACCCAGTAGTCAATTTGGTGAACCAATCAGAAGTGTGGAAAATAGTGAGGAATTCGCACAATCAATGCACATTTGGACAGACCACCCAGTAGGCAATCAATAATCCAACCAGAAACTTGGCCACCCAGTGAGGATTTTGGACAGCTGATGCACACTCGGACAGACCACCCAGTGCGGAAGTTGGTAACCCAATGAGCAATTTGGCTATCCAGTGAGGCTTTTGGGCAGCCAATGCAAATTGAGACTGTTCACCCAAAAGGGACTGGCGATCCAATGAGAAATTTGGCTGCCCAGTTAGGATTTTGCACAGTCAATGCAAATTCGGACAGACAATCCAATAGGCGATTAGTAATCCAACGAGAAGCTTGGCCAGCCAGTGAGAATTTTGGACAGCGAATGCACACTCGGACAAACCACCCAGAAGATAATTTGGCGCTCAAATGATAAGTTGGGCCATTCAGTAAGAAATACAGACCGAAAATCCACACTCGAAAAGACCACCCAGAAGGGGATTCGGTGATCCAATGAGAAGTTTGGCCACTCAGTGAGGATTTTGGACAGCCAATGCGCACTTGGACAGACCACTCAGTGGGTCAGTCGATGATCCAATGAGCAATTTTTCTAGCCAGTAAGGATTTTGGGCAGCCAATGCACACTCCGACAGACCTCTCAGTAGCCAATCAGTAATCCAACAAAAGGCTTAGCCAACCAGTGAGGATTTTGGACAGCCAATGCGCACTTGGACAGACCACACAGAAAGAAAAAATTGGGCATCCAGTGAGAATTTTGGACAGTCAATGCGCACTTGGACAGACAACCCAGTATTCAATCAGTAATTGAACAAGGCCTGGCCACCCAGTGAGGATTTTGGACAGCCAATGCGCACTTGGACAGACCACACAGAAAGAAATTTGGTGATCCAATAAAAAGTGTGGAAACCCAGTGAGGAGTTTGGACAGCCTTTGAGCAGCCCGTGCACACCGGCCTGGCCACCCAGTGAGGATTTTGGACTGCCAATGCGCACTTGGACAGACCACACAGAAAGAAATTTGGTGATCCAATAAAAAGTGTGGGAACCCAGTGAGGAGTTTGTACAGCCAATGCACACTCGGAAAGACCACCCAGTGCGGAAGTTGGTAACCCAATGAGCAATTAGGCTATTCAGTAATAATTTTGAGCAGCCCGTGCACACTTGGACTGACCACCCAGAAAGCATTCTGATGATGCAATGAGACGTGTGAAAACTCTGTGAGCTATTTGGGCATCCAGTGAGAATTTTGGACAGTCAATGCGCACTTGGACAGACAACCCAGTATTCAATCAGTAATTGAACAAGGCCTGGCCACCCAGTGAGGATTTTGGACAGCCAATGCGCACTTGGACAGACCACACAGAAAGAAATTTGGTGATCCAATAAAAAGTGTGGGAACCCAGTGAGGAGTTTGTACAGCCAATGCACACTCGGAAAGACCACCCAGTGCGGAAGTTGGTAACCCAATGAGCAATTAGGCTATTCAGTAAGAATTTCGAGCAGCCCGTGCACACTTGGACTGACCACCCAGAAAGCATTCTGATGATTCAATGAGACGTGTGAAAACTCTGTGAGCTATTTGGGCATCCAGTGAGGATTTTGGACATTCAATGCGCATTTGGACATACAACTCAGTATTCAATCAGTAATTGAACAAGGCCTGGCCACCCAGTGAGGATTTTGGACAGCCAATGCACACTCCGACAGACCACCCAGTACGGAAGTTGGTAACCCAATGAGCAATTTGGCTATTCAGTAAGAATTTCGAGCAGCCCGTGCACACTTGGACTGACCACCCAGAAGGCATTCTGATGATCCAATGACACGTCTGAAAACTCAGTGAGCTATTTGGGCACCCAAGGAGGATTTTGGACTGCCAATGCGCACTTGGACAGACCACACAGAAAGAAATTTGGTGATCCAATAAAAAGTGTGGGAACCCAGTGAGGAGTTTGTACAGCCAATGAACACTCGGAAAGACCACCCAGTGCGGAAGTTGGTAACCCAATGAGCAATTAGGCTATTCAGTAATAATTTTGAGCAGCCCGTGCACACTTGGACTGACCACCCAGAAAGCATTCTGATGATGCAATGAGACGTGTGAAAACTCTGTGAGCTATTTGGGCATCCAGTGAGAATTTTGGACAGTCAATGCGCACTTCGACAGACAACCCAGTATTCAATCAGTAATTGAACAAGGCCTGGCCACCCAGTGAGGATTTTGGACAGCCAATGCGCACTTGGACAGACCACACAAAAAGAAATTTGGTGATCCAATAAAAAGTGTGGAAACCCAGTGAGGAGTTTGGACAGCCAATGCACACTCGGACAGACCACCCAGTGCGGAAGTTGGTAACCCAATGAGCAATTAGGCTATTCAGTAAGAATTTCGAGCAGCCCGTGCACACTTGGACTGACCACCCAGAAAGCATTCTGATGATTCAATGAGACGTGTGAAAACTCTGTGAGCTATTAGGGCATCCAGTTAGGATTTTGGACATTCAATGCGCATTTGGACAGACAACCCAGTATTCAATCAGTAATTGAACAAGGCCTGGCCACCCAGTGAGGATTTTGGACAGCCAATGCACACTCCGACAGACCACCCAGTACGGAAGTTGGTAACCCAATGAGCAATTTGGCTATTCAGTAAGAATTTCGAGCAGCCCGTGCACACTTGGACTGACCACCCAGAAGGCATTCTGATGATCCAATGACACGTCTGAAAACTCAGTGAGCTATTTGGGCACCCAAGGAGGATTTTGGACTGCCAATGCGCACTTGGACAGACCACACAGAAAGAAATTTGGTGATCCAATAAAAAGTGTGGGAACCCAGTGAGGAGTTTGTACAGCCAATGCACACTCGGAAAGACCACCCAGTGCGGAAGTTGGTAACCCAATGAGCAATTTGGCTATTCAGTAATAATTTTGAGCAGCCCGTGCACACTTGGACTGACCACCCAGAAAGCATTCTGATGATGCAATGAGACGTGTGAAAACTCTGTGAGCTATTTGGGCATCCAGTGAGAATTTTGGACAGTCAATGCGCACTTGGACAGACAACCCAGTATTCAATCAGTAATTGAACAAGGCCTGGCCACCCAGTGAGGATTTTGGACAGCCAATGCGCACTTGGACAGACCACACAGAAAGAAATTTGGTGATCCAATAAAAAGTGTGGAAACCCAGTGAGGAGTTTGGACAGCCAATGCACACTCGGACAGACCACCCAGTGCGGAAGTTGGTAACCCAATGAGCAATTAGGCTATTCAGTAAGAATTTCGAGCAGCCCGTGCACACTTGGACTGACCACCCAGAAAGCATTCTGATGATTCAATGAGACGTGTGAAAACTCTGTGAGCTATTTGGGCATCCAGTGAGGATTTCGGACATTCAATGCGCATTTGGACAGACAACCCAGTATTCAATCAGTAATTGAACAAGGCCTGGCCACCCAGTGAGGATTTTGGACAGCCAATGCACACTCCGACAGACCACCCAGTACGGAAGTTGGTAACCCAATGAGCAATTTGGCTATTCAGTAAGAATTTCGAGCAGCCCGTGCACACTTGGACTGACCACCCAGAAGGCATTCTGATGATCCAATGACACGTCTGAAAACTCAGTGAGCTATTTGGGCACCCAAGGAGGATTTTGGACTGCCAATGCGCACTTGGACAGACCACTCAGTGGGTCAGTCGATGATCCAATGAGCAATTTGTCTAGCCAGTAAGGATTTTGAGCAGCCAATGCACACTCCGACAGACCACTCAGTAGCCAATCAGTAATCCAACAAAAGGCTTAGCCAACCAGTGAGCATTTTGGGCAGCCAATGCACACTCGGACAGATCACGCAGTTAAGAATTTGGTAATCCAATGAGAAGTTTGTCTACCCAGTGAAGAATTTGGATTGTCAGTGCACACTCGGACAGATCACCCAGTGGGTCATTCGATGATCCAATGAGAAGTTAAACTACTCGGTGAGAATTTCAGACCGCCCATGCACACTTGGAGAGACAGCCCTGTTAAGAAATTGGCCACCCAGTGATGAATTCTGACCGCCAATGCACACTCGGACAGACCACCCAGTTGACGATTTGGTAATCCAATGAGAAGTTTGGCTACCCAGTGAAGAATTTGGACTGTCCATGCACACTTGGACAGACCACATAAAAGGGGATTTGGTGTTCCAATGAAAAGTCTGACCATTCCTTGAGGATTTTGGGCAGCCAATACTCACTCGAACAGGCCACCCAGAAAGGGATTTGGTGATCCAATAAAAGTTTGGGAACCTAGTGAGGAACTTGGGCACCCAATGAAAAATTCTGACGGTCAACGCACACTCTGACAGACCACACAGTAGGCAATTAGTAATCCAACGAGTAGCTTGGCCACCCAGTGAGAATTTTGAACAGCGAATGCACACTCGGGCAAATCACCCAGAAGATAATTTGGTGAACAAATGATGAGTTTGGCCATTCAATGAGGATTTCAGACAGCCCGTGCACACTTGTACAGACCACCCAGTAGGCAATCAGTAATCCAACCAGAAGCTTGGCCACCCAGTGAGGATTTTGGACATCCAGTGCACACTCGGACAAACCACCCAAAAGTTAATTTGGCGCTCAAATGATAAGTTAAGACATTCAGTAAGAAATTCAGACCGGAAATCCACACTCGAAAAGACCACCCAGTAGGGAAATTGGTGATCCAATAAAACGACTGGTCATTCCGTGAGAATTTTGAGCAGCCGATCCACACTCGGACAGATCACCCAGAAAGCGATTTGGTGATCCAATAAAATGTTTGGCCACTCCGTGAGGATTTTGAGCAGCCAATGCACACTCGGACAGATCACGCAGTTAAAAATTTGGTAATCCAATGAGAAGTTTGGCTACCCAGTGAAGAATTTGGACTGTCCATGCACACACTCGGACAAACCACCCAGAAGATAATTTGGCGCTCAATTGATAAGTTGGGCCATGCAGTAAGAAATTCAGACCGAAAATCCACACTCGAAAAGACCACCCAGTAGGGAATTTGGTGATCCAATAAAACGATTGGTCCATCCGTGAGGAAAGGGCATACAAGGTGCCCCTCCTAAACGAGTCAAAGCCCGGACGAAAAATAAAGACAGGGAACAGCTGAGGAGAAAATGATGATTTAAAAAGTTCGCGCGCTCGGAATCGCGTCAGCACGCAAAGCGAGTCAACAACATACCCTTGCGCAAAACTTGTGGCATTCAAATTTCAGGCGAATAGATGAAATATTCGGTATAGGAACAGGAAATTCAGAACAGAATTTTCACAGAAAATTATTAAAATTAAAAGTAGACTATTAAAGTGAAAATAATGCAGTTATCCAGTCTGAATTGATTTTAAAAGTTGACTAAACCAAAAAATACACATTTTCTAGTCAGTTTGGGTACCCAGGAAAAATATCTGACAGTCGATGTACTCGCGGACGGAACACCCAGCAGGCATTTAGTAATCCAACGAGAAGCTTGGCCACTCAGTGAGAATTTTGGACAGCTAATGCACACTCGGATAAACTATTATGCATTTCTGACGAGAAGATAGTTGAGTTCAAATCGTTGGCTGACCACCCAGTGCGGAAGTTGGTAACCCAATGAGCAATTAGGCTATTCAGTAAGAATTTCGAGCAGCCCGTGCACACTTGGACTGACCACCCAGAAGGCATTCTGATGATCCAATGACACGTCTGAAAACTCAGTGAGCTATTTGGGCACCCAAGGAGGATTTTGGACTGCCAATGCGCACTTGGACAGACCACTCAGTGGGTCAGTCGATGATCCAATGAGCAATTTGTCTAGCCAGTAAGGATTTTGAGCAGCCAATGCACACTCCGACAGACCACTCAGTAGCCAATCAGTAATCCAACAAAAGGCTTAGCCAACCAGTGAGCATTTTGGGCAGCCAATGCACACTCGGACAGATCACGCAGTTAAGAATTTGGTAATCCAATGAGAAGTTTGTCTACCCAGTGAAGAATTTGGATTGTCAGTGCACACTCGGACAGATCACCCAGTGGGTCATTCGATGATCCAATGAGAAGTTAAACTACTCGGTGAGAATTTCAGACCGCCCATGCACACTTGGAGAGACAGCCCTGTTAAGAAATTGGCCACCCAGTGATGAATTCTGACCGCCAATGCACACTCGGACAGACCACCCAGTTGACGATTTGGTAATCCAATGAGAAGTTTGGCTACCCAGTGAAGAATTTGGACTGTCCATGCACACTTGGACAGACCACATAAAAGGGGATTTGGTGTTCCAATGAAAAGTTTGACCATTCCTTGAGGATTTTGGGCAGCCAATACTCACTCGAACAGGCCACTCAGAAAGGGATTTGGTGATCCAATAAAAGTTTGGGAACCTAGTGAGGAACTTGGGCACCCAATGAAAAATTCTGACGGTCAACGCACACTCTGACAGACCACACAGTAGGCAATTAGTAATCCAACGAGTAGCTTGGCCACCCAGTGAGAATTTTGAACAGCGAATGCACACTCGGGCAAATCACCCAGAAGATAATTTGGTGAACAAATGATGAGTTTGGCCATTCAATGAGGATTTCAGACAGCCCGTGCACACTTGTACAGACCACCCAGTAGGCAATCAGTAATCCAACCAGAAGCTTGGCCACCCAGTGAGGATTTTGGACATCCAGTGCACACTCGGACAAACCACCCAAAAGTTAATTTGGCGCTCAAATGATAAGTTAAGACATTCAGTAAGAAATTCAGACCGGAAATCCACACTCGAAAAGACCACCCAGTAGGGAAATTGGTGATCCAATAAAACGACTGGTCATTCCGTGAGAATTTTGAGCAGCCGATCCACACTCGGACAGATCACCCAGAAAGCGATTTGGTGATCCAATAAAATGTTTGGCCACTCCGTGAGGATTTTGAGCAGCCAATGCACACTCGGACAGATCACGCAGTTAAAAATTTGGTAATCCAATGAGAAGTTTGGCTACCCAGTGAAGAATTTGGACTGTCCATGCACACACTCGGACAAACCACCCAGAAGATAATTTGGCGCTCAATTGATAAGTTGGGCCATGCAGTAAGAAATTCAGACCGAAAATCCACACTCGAAAAGACCACCCAGTAGGGAATTTGGTGATCCAATAAAACGATTGGTCCATCCGTGAGGAAAGGGCATACAAGGTGCCCCTCCTAAACGAGTCAAAGCCCGGACGAAAAATAAAGACAGGGAACAGCTGAGGAGAAAATGATGATTTAAAAAGTTCGCGCGCTCGGAATCGCGTCAGCACGCAAAGCGAGTCAACAACATACCCTTGCGCAAAACTTGTGGCATTCAAATTTCAGGCGAATAGATGAAATATTCGGTATAGGAACAGGAAATTCAGAACAGAATTTTCACAGAAAATTATTAAAATTAAAAGTAGACTATTAAAGTGAAAATAATGCAGTTATCCAGTCTGAATTGATTTTAAAAGTTGACTAAACCAAAAAATACACATTTTCTAGTCAGTTTGGGTACCCAGGAAAAATATCTGACAGTCGATGTACTCGCGGACGGAACACCCAGCAGGCATTTAGTAATCCAACGAGAAGCTTGGCCACTCAGTGAGAATTTTGGACAGCTAATGCACACTCGGATAAACTATTATGCATTTCTGACGAGAAGATAGTTGAGTTCAAATCGTTGGCTGACCACCCAGTGCGGAAGTTGGTAACCCAATGAGCAATTAGGCTATTCAGTAATAATTTTGAGCAGCCCGTGCACACTTGGACTGACCACCCAGAAAGCATTCTGATGATCCAATGAGACGTGTGAAAACTCTGTGAGCTATTTGGGCATCCAGTGAGAATTTTGGACAGTCAATGCGCACTTGGACAGACAACCCAGTATTCAATCAGTAATTGAACAAGGCCTGGCCACCCAGTGAGGATTTTGGACAGCCAATGCGCACTTGGACAGACCACACAAAAAGAAATTTGGTGATCCAATAAAAAGTGTGGAAACCCAGTGAGGAGTTTGGACAGCCAATGCACACTCGGACAGACCACCCAGTGCGGAAGTTGGTAACCCAATGAGCAATTAGGCTATTCAGTAAGAATTTCGAGCAGCCCGTGCACACTTGGACTGACCACCCAGAAAGCATTCTGATGATCCAATGAGACGTGTGAAAACTCTGTGAGCTATTTGGGCATCCAGTGAGGATTTTGGACAGTCAATGCGCATTTGGACAGACAACCCAGTATTCAATCAGTAATTGAACAAGGCCTGGCCACCCAGTGAGGATTTTGGACAGCCAATGCACACTCCGACAGACCACCCAGTACGGAAGTTGGTAACCCAATGAGCAATTTGGCTATTCAGTAAGAATTTCGAGCAGCCCGTGCACACATGGACTGACCACCCAGAAGGCATTCTGATGATCCAATGACACGTCTGAAAACTCAGTGAGCTATTTGGGCACCCAAGGAGGATTTTGGACAGCCAATGCGCACTTGGACAGACCACTCAGTGGGTCAGTCGATGATCCAATGAGCAATTTGTCTAGCCAGTAAGGATTTTGGGCAGCCAATGCACACTCCGACAGACCACCCAGAAGGGGATTTGGTGATCCAATGAGAAGTTTGGCCACTCAGTGAGCATTTTGGGCAGCCAATGCACACTCGGACAGATCACGCAGTTAAGAATTTGGTAATCCAATGAAAAGTTTGTCTACCCAGTGAAGAATTTGGATTGTCAGTGCACACTCGGACAGATCACCCAGTGGGTCATTCGATGATCCAATGAGAAGTTAAACTACTCGGTGAGAATTTCAGACCGCCCATGCACACTTGGAGAGACAACCCTGTTAAGAAATTGGCCACCCAGTGATGAATTCTGACCGCCAATGCACACTCGGACAGACCACCCAGTTGACGATTTGGTAATCCAATGAGAAGTTTGGCTACCCAGTGAAGAATTTGGACTGTCCATGCACACTTGGACAGACCACATAAAAGGGGATTTGGTGTTCCAATGAAAAGTTTGACCATTCCTTGAGGATTTTGGGCAGCCAATACTCACTCGAACAGGCCACCCAGAAAGGGATTTGGTGATCCAATAAAAGTTTGGGAACCTAGTGAGGAACTTGGGCACCCAATGAAAAATTCTGACGGTCAACGCACACTCTGACAGACCACACAGTAGGCAATTAGTAATCCAACGAGTAGCTTGGCCACCCAGTGAGAATTTTGAACAGCGAATGCACACTCGGGCAAATCACCCAGAAGATAATTTGGTGAACAAATGATGAGTTTGGCCATTCAATGAGGATTTCAGACAGCCCGTGCACACTTGTACAGACCACCCAGTAGGCAATCAGTAATCCAACCAGAAGCTTGGCCACCCAGTGAGGATTTTGGACATCCAGTGCACACTCGGACAAACCACCCAAAAGTTAATTTGGCGCTCAAATGATAAGTTAAGACATTCAGTAAGAAATTCAGACCGGAAATCCACACTCGAAAAGACCACCCAGTAGTCAATTTGGTGATCCAATAAAACGACTGGTCATTCCGTGAGAGTTTTGAGAAGCCGATCCACACTCGGACAGATCACCCAGAAAGCGATTTGGTGATCCAATAAAATGTTTGGCCACTCCGTGAGGATTTTGAGCAGCCAATGCACACTCGGACAGATCACGCAGTTAAAAATTTGGTAATCCAATGAGAAGTTTGGCTACCCAGTGAAGAATTTGGACTGTCCATGCACACACTCGGACAAACCACCCAGAAGATAATTTGGCGCTCAATTGATAAGTTGGGCCATGCAGTAAGAAATTCAGACCGAAAATCCACACTCGAAAAGACCACCCAGTAGGGAATTTGGTGATCCAATAAAACGATTGGTCCATCCGTGAGGAAAGGGCATACAAGGTGCCCCTCCTAAACGAGTCAAAGCCCGGACGAAAAATAAAGACAGGGAACAGCTGAGGAGAAAATGATGATTTAAAAAGTTCGCGCGCTCGGAATCGCGTCAGCACGCAAAGCGAGTCAACAACATACCCTTGCGCAAAACTTGTGGCATTCAAATTTCAGGCGAATAGATGAAATATTCGGTATAGGAACAGGAAATTCAGAACAGAATTTTCACAGAAAATTATTAAAATTAAAAGTAGACTATTAAAGTGAAAATAATGCAGTTATCCAGTCTGAATTGATTTTAAAAGTTGACTAAACCAAAAAATACACATTTTCTAGTCAGTTTGGGTACCCAGGAAAAATATCTGACAGTCGATGTACTCGCGGACGGAACACCCAGCAGGCATTTAGTAATCCAACGAGAAGCTTGGCCACTCAGTGAGAATTTTGGACAGCTAATGCACACTCGGATAAACTATTATGCATTTCTGACGAGAAGATAGTTGAGTTCAAATCGTTGGCTGACCACCCAGTGCGGAAGTTGGTAACCCAATGAGCAATTAGGCTATTCAGTAATAATTTTGAGCAGCCCGTGCACACTTGGACTGACCACCCAGAAAGCATTCTGATGATCCAATGAGACGTGTGAAAACTCTGTGAGCTATTTGGGCATCCAGTGAGAATTTTGGACAGTCAATGCGCACTTGGACAGACAACCCAGTATTCAATCAGTAATTGAACAAGGCCTGGCCACCCAGTGAGGATTTTGGACAGCCAATGCGCACTTGGACAGACCACACAAAAAGAAATTTGGTGATCCAATAAAAAGTGTGGAAACCCAGTGAGGAGTTTGGACAGCCAATGCACACTCGGACAGACCACCCAGTGCGGAAGTTGGTAACCCAATGAGCAATTAGGCTATTCAGTAAGAATTTCGAGCAGCCCGTGCACACTTGGACTGACCACCCAGAAAGCATTCTGATGATCCAATGAGACGTGTGAAAACTCTGTGAGCTATTTGGGCATCCAGTGAGGATTTTGGACAGTCAATGCGCATTTGGACAGACAACCCAGTATTCAATCAGTAATTGAACAAGGCCTGGCCACCCAGTGAGGATTTTGGACAGCCAATGCACACTCCGACAGACCACCCAGTACGGAAGTTGGTAACCCAATGAGCAATTTGGCTATTCAGTAAGAATTTCGAGCAGCCCGTGCACACTTGGACTGACCACCCAGAAGGCATTCTGATGATCCAATGACACGTCTGAAAACTCAGTGAGCTATTTGGGCACCCAAGGAGGATTTTGGACAGCCAATGCGCACTTGGACAGACCACTCAGTGGGTCAGTCGATGATCCAATGAGCAATTTGTCTAGCCAGTAAGGATTTTGGGCAGCCAATGCACACTCCGACAGACCACCCAGAAGGGGATTTGGTGATCCAATGAGAAGTTTGGCCACTCAGTGAGGATTTTGGGCAGCCAATGCACACTCGGACAGATCACGCAGTTAAGAATTTGGTAATCCAATGAGAAGTTTGTCTACCCAGTGAAGAATTTGGATTGTCAGTGCACACTCGGACAGATCACCCAGTGGGTCATTCGATGATCCAATGAGAAGTTAAACTACTCGGTGAGAATTTCAGACCGCCCATGCACACTTGGAGAGACAACCCTGTTAAGAAATTGGCCACCCAGTGATGAATTCTGACCGCCAATGCACACTCGGACAGACCACCCAGTTGACGATTTGGTAATCCAATGAGAAGTTTGGCTACCCAGTGAAGAATTTGGACTGTCCATGCACACTTGGACAGACCACATAAAAGGGGATTTGGTGTTCCAATGAAAAGTTTGACCATTCCTTGAGGATTTTGGGCAGCCAATACTCACTCGAACAGGCCACCCAGAAAGGGATTTGGTGATCCAATAAAAGTTTGGGAACCTAGTGAGGAACTTGGGCACCCAATGAAAAATTCTGACGGTCAACGCACACTCTGACAGACCACACAGTAGGCAATTAGTAATCCAACGAGTAGCTTGGCCACCCAGTGAGAATTTTGAACAGCGAATGCACACTCGGGCAAATCACCCAGAAGATAATTTGGTGAACAAATGATGAGTTTGGCCATTCAATGAGGATTTCAGACAGCCCGTGCACACTTGTACAGACCACCCAGTAGGCAATCAGTAATCCAACCAGAAGCTTGGCCACCCAGTGAGGATTTTGGACATCCAGTGCACACTCGGACAAACCACCCAAAAGATAATTTGGCGCTCAAATGATAAGTTAAGACATTCAGTAAGAAATTCAGACCGGAAATCCACACTCGAAAAGACCACCCAGTAGTCAATTTGGTGATCCAATCAGAAGTGTGGAAAATAGTGAGGAATTCGCACAATCAATGCACATTTGGACAGACCACCCAGTAGGCAATCAATAATCCAACCAGAAACTTGGCCACCCAGTGAGGATTTTGGACAGCTGATGCACACTCGGACAGACCACCCAGTGCGGAAGTTGGTAACCCAATGAGCAATTTGGCTATCCAGTGAGGCTTTTGGGCAGCCAATGCAAATTGAGACTGTTCACCCAAAAGGGACTGGCGATCCAATGAGAAATTTGGCTGCCCAGTTAGGATTTTGCACAGTCAATGCAAATTCGGACAGACAATCCAGTAGGCGATTAGTAATCCAACGAGAAGCTTGGCCAGCCAGTGAGAATTTTGGACAGCGAATGCACACTCGGACAAACCACCCAGAAGATAATTTGGCGCTCAAATGATAAGTTGGGCCATTCAGTAAGAAATACAGACCGAAAATCCACACTCGAAAAGACCACCCAGTAGGGAATTTGGTGATCCAATAAAACGATTGGTCATTCCGTGAGAATTTTGCGCAAAATCCTCGCGGAGTGGCCAAACATTTTATTGGATCACCAATTCGCTTTCTGGGTGATCTGTCCGAGTGTGGATCGGCTGCTCAAAATTTTCACGAAATGACCAATTGTTTTGTTGGATCACCAAATTCCCTACTGGGTGGTCTTTTCGAGCGTGGATTTTTGGTCTGAATTTTTTACTGAATGGCCCAACTTATCATTTGAGCGCCAAATTATCTTCTGGGTGGTTTGTCCGAGTGTGCACTGGATGTCCAAAATCCTCACTGGGTGGCCAAGCTTCTGGTTGGATTACTGATTGCTTACTGGGTAGTCTGTACAAGTGTGCACGGGCTGTCTGAAATCCTCATTGAATGGCTAAACTCATCATTTGTTCACCAAATTATCTTCTGGGTGATTTGCCCGAGTGTGCATTCGCTGTTCAAAATTCTCACTGGGTGGCCAAGCTACTCGTTGGATTACTAATTGCCTACTGTGTGTCTGTCAGATTGTGTGTTGGCCGTCAGAATTCTTCATTGGGTTCCCAAACTCCTCACTGGGTTCACACACTTTTATTGGATCACCAAATCGCCTTCTGGGTGACCTGTCCGAGTGAGCATTGGCTGTCCAAAATCCTCACTTGGTGGCCAAGCCTCTTATTGGATTTTTTGAACTCTTTCATTGTGATTGTGCCTCAAAGAAGCGCTTCGGCGCGGGCGAAAGGGTGTAAACCATCATTTCCCGACGAGTCGGCCCTTGAGTCTAGAGATGGATACTAGGCTGGGAATGAAGGGCCAAAGCAATCGCAAAAAACCTTACACCACGAACGGGAGCAGCATCCAATGCTTCTTTTTCGGGTGACCTCTTGCGAGGTCTAGGTTGACAACCCCGCCCACGCCTGCGTGGAATCGATGTTGTCCTAGCCCGTCAAACTCGTAGGGAAATACCCTCGCTAAAAATTCAATCAAACAGAAGAAAACCGATGGATCAACAAACCGGAGTCAAAACCACAGAAGGCAAGGATCTTCTCCTCATGTGGTTTCCGGTGGCGCTACCAGGAAGATCACCAGGTCCGAGAACAGATCTAACATGCTCAAACTCGGTACCTGGAACGCACGAACAATCAAAGACGACTCAAGACGAGATGCCGCCGAAGTGTACTGTATGGCCAGTGGATGCGACATTGTCGCTTTGCAAGAGACGTACCACACGTTCAACTCGATCGACACCAGTGGATTCCAGTGGATTGGGAGCTCGCGCAGTGGGCACAAAGATAAAGGTTTAGCATTCTTCATAAGGAAAAGTGGTTCAACGAAGGTTACGGATTACGAATGGGTCCACCCCGACGTCGGCATTCTCCACATTCTCCACAAGAACGTCAAAATTTCGATCGTCAACTTCTATGGACCCACGTGCAAACGCGGATCCGAAGATGAAGCAAAGAAGTTTCACAAGAAACTGGGGACGGTGCTGACGAAGATTCGCAAGAACAATTCGGTCATCATTCTCTGCGGGGATGCTAACGCTGCAATAGACGAAACGGCACTTCCAGCAGCCGTACCTTGGGTACTCCCAAACGTCGTCGGGAAAGGGAATGAGCACGGGGACTTGTTCATCAACTTCCTCTCTGCTCACAAGATCTACCTACTCAACTTTCGATTTGCAAAACGGGAGAGCACCAGATGGACTCACTTTGGTCCCAGGGGAAAGTCGGAAATTGATTGCTTCCTGTCGGATCGGATCGACCTCATTGAAGACGTCTCCACGTTTTCTCACGACTCCAATCTGAGCGATCACCGACTCGTCAGGAGCAGATGGAAAATTTCGAGCAGAATGAACCGCAGCCACATGATCCGCACCCGATGCTCTGCCAAACGCCAACACGAACGCCACTTTGAAAAGCTCATTGCTCCAGTGTCACAATGCGTGAAAGTGCAGGATTATGAAGCTCTAGTCACAATCCTCCAGAAGTCCTTCCACACTCTCCCAGCTGCAAAACCTGAAAGGTACTCGCCCAAGACGATCGAGCTCCTCCGTAAGCGAAGAACAATTATCAACACGGCTCCAGTGAATCGAGCCCTCTTGACATCCGTTTCGAAAGAAGCCAGGCAGTCAATGGAGGACGACTTAAAAGCCCGACACTTGGTTCTTCTGGATAGATGTGCAAGGCGAAGATCATCCAAACTTCTGAGAAAGTCAAAGCCACTCAAAATTCCACTCGGGATCCTCGAAAGGAGCGATGGAACAAAGACGGCAAATCGACCAGAAATCATTGGAATGGTAAAAACCCTCTTCACTGATATCTACAAGAACTGCAACACCCCACGCGAAAGACTTGGTGCTCGCCCAGTGGCAGAGGACACGCCGGAGATCATGGTTTCCGAGGTCGCCTACCAGATCAGCAAGCTCAAGAACTCAAGCGCACCGGGCCAGGACAATATCGACGCAGAAATACTGAAAAGAGGTGGTGAAAAACTGTCAGCAGCACTCACCTCCATCTTCAACGACTGCCTTACGACTGGAACGGTCCCCGACGCGTGGAAGACGTCTGCTGTGAAGCTGATCCCCAAGAAATCCGCTCCTACCAGAATGAAGGACTATCGCCCGATTGCTTTACTCCCGATCATTGGCAAAGTCTTCTCCGCAATTCTTGCAAGGCGACTTGCACCATTTGCCGAAGAATACTTGGAAGAGACTCAGGCAGGCTTCAGAAGAGGAAGGAGCTGCGGTGACAACATACAATGCATTTCCTCGCTTTTCGAGAAGTGCAACGAGTACAATATCCCACTCTACTCCATCTTCGTGGACTTCTCCACTGCATTCGACAAAATCGACCACACGTCGATTCTCCTCAGTCTTCAAAATGCCAATACACCGGGGAACATCTCCCGCTCGATACACTCTCTGCTCGACCAAGGCACCTCGGAATTCACGGTTCATGGCGAGAAAATCAAGATAAACTTGGAGACGGGTGTGAGACAAGGAGACAGTGCTTCGCCGACTCTTTTCAGCGTCGCCCTTCAAAATATTTTTGACGAGTGCGACCAACTACTGGAAGGTGAAGGAATTGTGATAGACGGAAAAAGGCTCAACCGACTCGAATTCGCCGACGACGTCGTCCTGATCAGCTCCTCCGCACTGGACATTGAGAACAACTCTTGAAAGCGTCAGCTCGCAACACGGTCTCCACATCAATGCGTCCAAAACCTGAAAAACTCCAACGCCCTGGATACTGTGCATCACCTAGGACTACCAATGAAAACGGATGAGGGATGCCGCTACTTGGGCCGCTGGATCGACCCCTCTGGATCAGTCAAAGCGGAAGTTTCCAGAAGAATCAGAGCCGGGTGGGCCGCTCTCCACGCCATCAAACCCCTCCTCTCTGCGATGAACGAAGATGACAAAATACACATGTTCAAGCAGAACATCCTTCCCGCAATTCTCTATGCAAGTGAAACATGGAATGAAACTCAGGAAGACAGAAAACGTCTGAAAAGTGCCATTTCCAGCATCGTTGACGCCTCAGGAATCATCAACTGGTCCCCAAATGTCGACGTGATCTTGTTCGAAAAGAAGGCCAGATGGGCGGGACACTTGGCAAGACGTGAGAGTTCGAGATGGTCCAAGATTCTGAGTGAGTGGCAACCAAGAATATGTGGAAGGTCGGTCGGAAGACCAAGGAAGCGATGGTCAGATGACATAAGCGACGCCCTCCGATCCCACATCGACCTTCAAGCGAAGCAAGGACTGGTAGTACCGAACAGAAGACGAGCCGGTCATCTCACCCAGAAATTGTGCTGGTCAACCTACGCTAGAGCCAGCAGATCCAAATGGATTGAATTTGTCCGCAGCAAACGCTGAAGACGGACCTCAAGTATCAAGTAAGTAAGTGATTGCATACTGGTTAGTCTGTCCGAGTGTGCATTGGCTGCCCAAAATCCTCACGGAATGGCCAAACGTTTTATTGAATCACCAAATTCCCTACTGGGTGGACTTTTCGAGTGTGGATTGGCGGTGTGAAATTATAAGTCATATGATCGAGAAATGTGTGAGCATGTTGGTAAGGGGCGGAGCCGGAGCACAAAAAGTGGGCGGAGCCTAAATTGCTTCATAATCAAAAGTCATAAATATGTTGTTGAGATTTACAAGGTTAAGGCGGTCACAACGATATATCTAAGTCCTATGTTTGAAACATGTTTGAGCATGTTGGTAAGGGGCGGAGCCGGAGCACAAAAAGTGGGCGGAGCTTAAATTGCTCCTGGATCAGGAGTTATAAGTATGTTATTAAGATTTACAAGGTTATGGCCGTCACAATGATATATATAAGTCATATGATCGAGAAATGTTTGAGCATGTTGGTAAGGGGCGGAGCCGGAGCAGAAAAAGTGGGCGGAGCCGGAGCACAAAAAGTTTGCGGAGCCTAAACTGCTCTCCTTGATCAGAAGTTATGAGTATGTTATTGAGAATCACAAGGTTATGGCGGTCACAATCTTTACTCTTTACTATTACTAACGGACAAATTCTGTGTATTTGTCCGTGTGTCTGTGTGGCGCTAACCCTAGCGCCGTCCCCAGCCATCGGAATGAGTCCAATTTTCGGTTACGGCCCTTATTTGGTGCCGCGGTGATGCCCGTCCAAACTAGAAGTTCATAGCTTTAATTTGAAGGGTACTTTACCTGATAATTTCTGAAAAAGGCACTGCGAGGGGGTCCTAAAACCGCGTGCACATGTACGCACCTGCGGTGCCCCATTCAAGTGTGTCGGGGTAGTCCCGGCGGTTACGCGGGCGGACGTTGTGCAGAGGGTCAGGGGTTCGATCCTTTTCGAGTCAAAATTTTTTTGCTTTTATTGGGAAAGTGTATTGGGACATTTAGGCGAGTTCCCACCCCATAAGAAGTCAGCCGAAGAGCTGCGCAGCAGCTCGACCGGCTGGTTATATATATATATATAAGTCATATGATCGAGAAATGTTTAAGCATGTTGGTAAGGGGCGGAGCACAAAAAGTGGGCGGAGCCGGAGCACAAAAAGTGGGCGGAGCCGGAGCACAAAAAATGGGCGTAGCCTAAATTGCTTCATAATCGAAAGTCATGAATATGTTGTTGAGATTTACAAGGTTAAGGCGGTCACAACGATATATCTAAGTCCTATGTTCGAAAAATGTTTGAGCAGGTTGGTAAGGGGCGGAGCACAAAAAGTGGGCGGAGCCTAAATTGCTTCTGGAACAGGAGTTATAAGTATGTTATTAAGATTTACAAGGCTATGGCGGTCACAATGATATATATAAGTTATATGTTTGAGAAATGTTTAAGCATGTTGGTGAGGGGCGGAGCCGGAGCACAAAAAGTGGGCGGAGCCTAAATTGCTCCTGGATTAGGAGTTATAAGTATGTTATTGAGATTAACAAGGTTATGGCGGTCACAATGATATATATAAGTCATATGTTTGAGAAATGTTTGAACATGTTGGTAAGAGGCGGAGCCGGAGCACAAAAAGTGGGCGGAGCCTAAATTGCTCTTTGATCAGGAGCCAAAAATACTTGTTCCGTGTTCCCCATGTCAAGGCGGTCACAATGATATATATAAGTCGTATGTTTCAAACACGTTGATTTTTCTCATTTTTGAAATTCGAGCCTATTTTAAAGGCGCATGGCTTTTCGACATTGGGTCCCGCAACGATATGCCCAGACCACCCGTATTAATAACCATTTTTTTATTTTTTCATTTTTCGTCCGACCGTATCTTTTTTTTCACTGGTCACTTTTGAGCAGTCTAAAATGCTAATCGCATCTACGTTCCTTTAAATTTCTTTTGCGCGTAGTTTTAAGTTATTCTAAATACGATAAATTAGCGAAAAAGTGAATTTTTTAAAAATATTCAAAAAAAGTGCCTAAAAATCCGGCTAGAAACTTGATTTTTATCGAAATGACTTCAGTTTTTTTGTAATTTTGTTTGAAAAGGCGATTCGTAATTTTAAAACAGTTTACAACAGTTTTCAACGGTTCAAACTTTTAAAATTTTTGTTTTTAGGCCATTTTGCTTTAATTTTAAAAAATTTGGCAAAAATTCGGTTTTTTTCAGTTTTTTTTTACTAATTTTTCGCTTTTTTTTGGTTTTATGTGTACTATACTTGTTTCTTTCCAGTTCGCGGTCTATTTGGAAAATTTCGGAGCACGCAACATTTTCCTTTTTGGCTTATCGACGTCATGGACACCTTCAAACAGTGATAGTCAGTTTGGAGGGGGGGGGGGGGGGTTGGTTCATATTTCTAAGTGGAGATGGAATTGAATTTACTAGAAAAGAAAAGAAAAGTTTCCATTAGCAGACGAGGGGTTCAGGTAACCTTCAGTGAGGATTTATTTGAAAATGATGTAAATAGGATGAAGTGCTCTGCTCAGAGCATGATCCGCTTGGCTTGAGTTTTTAGACTCGCCTACAGCGACCGCAATGATCTGTGCGCGTTTGGCTGAAATACGCAACTTGACAGGTACGTTTGCGGATCATTTTTAAATGCCATTTTTTGATTGGTGAGCTGGGTGAAAACACGAATTGACGCTTTCATACCTCGCTTTCACATGTGTCCTCTCCGCCCTGAAGGGATCGCTCCAACTGGAGTGAAAGTTCTAATTGACTTTCTTCGCGTCAGTAGAATGTTCGTGTGCGTATGCTGCTGGGTTTTGTCGCACCAAAACGCTCACCAATCGTTTTTTTTTCGTAGTTGATTGACACCTGATTCTAGATTGGCTTTCAACTAGAATAACCTGAGAAAAGAGGCTCATTTTTGTTGGAACGCCTTCTCAACTGGATTGATTCATTGGATTCGACGTTGTCCATTTTCTCCGTGAGCTGATTCGTCTTCTCAACTTTTCGGTGTGTTCTTCCTATTTGCTGTTTAAATCTAATGAGTCTCTTTTCTCAGTGGTGTCACTCAATCTTTGGACTATTAAATCTGTTTTTTTGTCAGGTATAACGTTTCAACTTTCCAGTCTGGTAGTTTTCGGTTATGCGAAAATTAGAATGCTCAACTTGTGGGGTGGTGCCGGCGGTAACGCGGGCGGACGGTGTGCAGAGGGTCAAGGGTTCGATTCTATACAAGTTAAAAACTTTTTTTGCCTTTATTGGGAAAGTGGATTAGGATATTTAGGCAAATCCTCGACCCCATAAGAAGCCAGCTGAAGAGCTGCGGCAGCAGCTCGACCGGCTGGTTACTATTACTAACGGACAAATTCTGCGTGTCTGTCTCCGTGTGTATGCGACCCTGGAGAAGTCCCCAGCCATCGGAATGAGCCCAACTGCCTGTCCAAGTGTGTAGGGGTGGTTCCGGTGGTTACGCTTTTGGACGGTGTGTAGATGGTCAGGGGTTCGATTCTTTTTGAGTGAAAGCTTTTTTGCTTTCTTTGGAAAAGTGCACTAGAACATTTTAATAATTTCCCGGTCCCATGCACAGCCAGCCGAATAGAAATGGACGAAAAATTGTTTTTTTGAATATTGGAATTTTCAACTATGGTATGTTGTCCATAATGGTCAAAATGTGCTCACAAGGGAAGTATAAATGGACAAGTGTTGAGAATTTCATGACACTTTGCTCATAGATAGTATTGTCCACGGTGACAACGAATCTGTTGTCAGTTTTTCCGCATCTCTTCTGCTTCTGGTGATATGACGTCTTCAAGTTTCACTTTTTTCTACCATTGTGAGGCGACTTGATTTCGGGTCATTAAAAAAAGTTTTCTGGACCCTGTTGGTCGATAAAATCTCACAACCCCAAAAACTACCAATTCTGGTAATATTGAGAAAGTTGGGAAAAAAAATTTCAAAAAAATTTTGGTCACATGGACGTGGGGACAATGCATGGAAAAATTCGGGAAAAATTATCGAAATTTTTTTTTCTAATTTCTTGGAAATCAAAGTTACCATGGCCCAAATGAGTAAAGAAGAAGTAAAAGTGATGTTTCTCACCCGAAACAAGATAGAAAAAAGCAAAAAGCGCCCGCAAAAACAGATTCATAGACAACCCTCTTATCCACTCGGACCATCCCACCTCGAAATATCGACGGTCCTGGCGGCGGTAAAGAAAGGGGGCGCCCACTTGCCCGAAATCGAGTTGCCGCCATATGGTAGAAAAAAAGTGAAACTTGAAAACGTCATATCTCCAGAAGCAGAAGAGATGCGGAAAAACTGACAATAGATTCGTTGTCACCGTGGACAATACTATCTATGAGCAAAGTTTCATAAAATTCTCAACACTTGTCCATTTATACTTCCCTTGTCAGCAGTTGCACATGCTTTTTTATTGAATAAGAACGGTTAGTTTCGTTATTGCAAAACCCAGTATGTTACAGTTTCTCTGCGCTGTATTGTGAACTGAAAATTTTAATTACATATAGAAGGATCATTGAGAGCTTCAAAAAAATACCACGTACAGATTTGGTTTTCAGGAAAATGTATGCAGCGGAGGATGTTGTGAAGGCACGGCTCAAGGAATGAACATGTTTCTTCGGTTCTATTGTGAAAAAAAAATTCCTGCGACACCGGGCGAGCGCGCGAAAATTTGAATAAGCAGGAATTTTTTTTTCACAATATGACTTGCATAAATTTTAGAGTTTTTGAAATACAAAGAATAAGAATTTCTGTTAGATCGATGTTTCTTTTTGATTGAAGTTGTTTTTGTTTTCATGGTTTGATAACCGTTTTTTTCACAAATTTGTTTTAAATTTTTGACACAATTTTCAATCAGTGGCATGTCCTTTACACTTTTTTGTTTTGTTTTCTTACTGTCCATGCACCCCATGTGATAGCGCGCTCCACCGAACGCGTTGCGGTTTAGGCGTGCCGCGAAAAAAAGTTTTGAATTTTCGAAATTTTTTTTTGATCTTCAGCCGTTTTCTTGTATTTTCATAATGACAATTGACGGAAAAAACACGAAAAACGGCCAAAGATCAAAAAATTTTTCGAAAATTCAAAAAAATTTTAGCGGGGCCCCTCGACCGCATCGCGTTCGGTGGAGCGCGCTATCACATGGGGTGCATGGATAGTAATTCATGTTAAAATTATTTTTTTATAGACGCATCAGATATGTTTTTTGGTGCACCAACCAACATCGCTCAAAGAGTATTCAAACCGTCTTAGCAAAAATTCATTTTTACATTTTGTTAATCGTTGAACATTTGGAGCAGTGTACAAAGTCGTGGGCAGAGAGAGCACGGAAGACAACCATAGGCACATCATGAAAGTGCTGAAATCAAATGAGCTACATTATCTAAATTATTTATCAAAGAGTTTAAGTTTTAAGTGATACCCGTTGACAAATCAAGACTAGTATAACTTTCCAAAAAAATTCAACGAATCCTATCAAAACCCAAAAATAGTGTGCATCTTCCTTATATTTAAAATTGGGATGGGGTTTGTGTCTGGGTGTGTGTATGTGTGGGTAGACAATTCTGTGCGCATCGGCCCACTCATCGCGAGCCCGGATGGGTGTCCGCCGCAACAAAACCGTTTCTTCGGCTTACTAGCAGATCAAAATTTCCAACGGTAGATCAAAAGTAAAAATACGCAGCAAGGCTGCGCCAGCAGGCTTGTTTTCAATTAAAATGTTCTTGAACAATGTGCAACAAGGACATTTTTTCACTTTTTCTGATCATGTCTACGGTTTGTGTGATGTGTCGGTCCTGAGCGACTAGGGATCATACGATGACCTCTATTTGTGTCTGTGCATCGGTCTGGAACTTGGTCAACACTCTGGTCTCTACTTTCACACGAACAAGAATGCAATGATAATAAAAAAGTTTAAAATCGTGAGTTCAAAAGCCTGAATGGAATGTTTCAGCGCGACAGTGCAAGAAAAACTTTCAAGAAGGTCAACTATCTTCTCTCCTTCGCCCAATCTCTTTGTGCAATATATATGAAGAAGATTTCATACGAGAAGTTACGTGGGAATACTTTTAATGGTGTGAAGAACCTGAAGAAGACCTCGAGCTCCACGATTACTCGGGAGTGTTGAGAAACTGCACCCAGTTTTTTGTAGTCGATGTCTTTTGGTTGTTTTTTTTTGGTAAAATTCTAGTGTGAGCAAATTGAACTTTTCTTCAAATTGGGGGTTTTTTAAAATAGATTGAATATGTTTAAAGAAGTTTACAGAAGAATCTTTTATATTACTAACAAACGTATGCTGTGCATCTGTCGGGATCTCTGTGTGCATGTGACCCTAGCTGTCCTCAGCCATAGGAATGCGCCCTGTTTTTGGTTACGACCCTTTTTTGGTACATCGTTGATGTTTGTCAAAACTAGAAGTTTACAGCTTTAATTTAAAGACTACTGTTATGTCCTAACCCTTTTGTAAGAAAACTAATTTATTACCGAGTGTCAACAAGCTGATCACCGGCCCAAGCACGGGTAGAACACAAAAATCAGAGTGGGAACACCGACACAGTGCGCGCTGCATAAAAAATGTCAAAAAAGTCTTGTGCAAAATTAAACCACACAACAAATACTTTACCTGAAAATATCTGAAAATTATTCTGCGCGGAGTGGTTTTCAAGTGTTTCGGGGTGGTTTTGGCAGGCGGTGTGCAAAGGGTCAGGGATTTCATACGTTTTGAGTGAAACAGGTAAACGCGAGTAATTTTAAAATTTTGCAAGCAATGGTTAAAACATGCAGTGCTTGAAAAAAATAAACATTTCAATTTGCTGCAAAGCACACTCACAGAAACGAAATAATAAAAATGATGAATTAGTAGGTGCGAATTTGAAATGTATGAAGTTTTTAACATCGGCAGTAAGCTGCCATCTCAGACGAGTGAGAGTGAAGAGAGACGGTGATCATAAGATTTCACATATTGGTAATAACTTTCGGAAAATACAACAATCATAGTAATTGAGACAACACGGAGATGCAGAGTCTGAGTCTGATTAGAGTAATCATGAACGTAGTAGGACAAAACCAACAAATAATTTGTAAACTTTGGACAAGATCGTTTTGAGGTTATGAAATCAAAGTTCTTAAAAACTGTAGACACATTTCAGGTTCAGTTTTACAGGAATTTGTACTTCGGGCCAATTTTCAAATTGAGATTCATCAATGAAATCATTATCTGCTTTGTTGCAAATTGAAGAAATGGAAAGTACTTCAAAAACGTTTTAAATGTATTTTTTCAATAAATTAATTTTCATTTTTTGTTTTAAATATAAATATTTTGTTTGGTTTCAAGATTCCAAATGACACGTATTTATTGATTGACCATTTTTTCATAGTTTAATCAATCAAATTTTGTATTTCACTCATTAACCCGTCACATATTCGATTGATTGTGTTTTCCCTGGCTTATTTTTGATAATTTTTTATTTGGCTTAAAGTTTACCTTTGATCAAAAACGTGTCAACGAGTGAAATATAATGTTTGTTTTTCTTCAGCCATGGAGCGAATGATAATCGGAAATCGCTTCCATTGCCGATATGATGTGATTCGTATCATTGGCGAAGGTTCCTACGGAAAGGTGGCAGAGGTTATTGATCAACGTGCGGCGGGAGCGCATAAAGCTCTGAAGATGACGGAAAAGAACGCTGCCACAGAGAAAGAATTCACCATTCTTCGCGAGATGCGTAACCAGCCCCACATTATCCATCTCCATAGCTTCTTTGATGTGGGACCTCATCGGGCACTCGGTAAGACTAGTTTTTGTCATAAATAAATTTAAGTGTTAAAAAAAAAGAATCAACAAAATTTTGATTGCTTCAAAGAATCAAGCTAGAATTAAAATGCATTGCCTTATTTCAAATATCACGCTTTTTTCAGTGATGGAACTCGTGCGTACTGATCTTCTCAAGATGATCATCAGGCGCGATGGCGAGCCTTTCAGTGCGTTCAACCTTCACAAAATCGCGTTCGAAATGGTCAGTGCTCTTGAAGTTGTTCACCACAAGGGCTTCATTCATCGCGACGTCAAGGCCTCAAACGTGGCGTTCAATTTTGTGCCGGTAAGATAAAAACTTTTTTGTTTCAAATGCTTCTAGTCGCAGACTGGATGCCTGAAACTTATCGACTTTGGATTGGCCATCGACATCCAGGCCGGCAAGATTGAGCAGACGGAAATTGATTTCGCCTCCGTCCCAATGGCGACCTTCAATGTGGCGTCGACAAACACGCCATGTGCGTGGGATGACTTGACAAGCATTCTTTTTGTTATCTTGCACCTCTCGGGCTACTTCGAGCTCTTCCACTCGGAGAATAATTTCGAAAGACTTCAGCTCAAGAGAAGACTGGTAAATTTATAATTTCAATTCTAACTGAATGACTAATATTTCAGCAAGAAAAGCCGGAAATCGTCCTCAGATCGACCGACATCCCCTCCTTCATTCCCTTCGGAAAAACTCTGTCGTGGCCCACTTCGCAAAAGCCAACTCACGACATCTTCTATGCGCAATTGAAGTCGGCGTTGGAGCAAGGTGGCAGTGGCTTTGAGAGGGAGAGACCGTACCAGTTGCTGCCGGTTGGACACCGCGCGGCTCCCAACCTCGCTTAAATTTTCTCATTAATAGGCCTCTTTTTTGATTTTCCGAAGAACCGTAAAAAACAATAATTTATTATTTTTCTGATCTGTATCATTTCTGACGAAACAACCGAATCGGTTCATTCTCAAAATTTCCATTCTTTATTTTCCCTTCTCCAATTTATGCTCTCCATTTTTTTCTCCAACTTGTCTTAACATGTGTGTATCCCCGCAAGTTCCCAATACAATCTGCTTGCTATTATTTCCTCTGAAGATTCAACGCCTATGAATTTATTTTTGAGAATGATCGTTACTGGATTTTACACACTTTTTGTTATTCACGTCTTCTGGGTATCCACATTTTCTGACAATCCACATCTTCTGGGTGTCCATGTCTTCTCGGTATCCACGTCTTCTGCATATAAACGTCTTCATCCACGTTGTTATGCCTAACAAACACTTTTGTAAGAACACTAATTTATTAACAAGTGTCAGCAACATGACCACCGCTTCAAGCACGACTAGAATACAAATGTCAAACATCGTTGACGTCTACAAATTGGGTGAATCCATTCCCTCTATTCTCCGCTTCAGCTGGTTTGCATCGTCAACTCTCTTCCTTCCATCATCCAGACCATGCAAATGACGTGTCCTTTTCTCTCACATAAAACTCCAGGAATTCAATTCCAATGATTATAAGTGTTGTGTGTTGTCTTACACACAAAGATTATTTTTGATCTACCTTTCTACTTGTGGCGGCTGCGCGAGTGTTTCTTAACTCTCGCGTGTCTGCGTCTCTTTTGTTTATCTCTCTAACCATTGATGACAATTGAGTCACTCTTCTTCTGGACCCGGCTACGTGAAGGTGATCAGCTCTAGCTGTGATCCTAATAAAGATCGTATTACTGTTCGAGTGTATTCTCGCATACGAGCCACATTAAAGTGTAACTGCTCAGCTACAAAGGCCTGTACTGAGTAGAGGCACAACAATAAGTATAACATAATTTCAGCAAAAACATTATCATTGATGTCGAAAGACTTTTCCTTCACTCTGATGCTTGTCAAAGTTGATTTTCATCTTCTCCGATGACTTCGGCTCCGCGTTATCCAACGACGGCAGCATCAAAATCATTTTTGTCCGAATACGTCTTCCGAGATGTACTTCGGCGGGGGATAGTCCTTCCAACGCAATCGATGGCGTAGACCAATAATGGAGCAAGGAATTAGACAAAATCTCAATGTCTACATTCTTTTGCCTTTCTCTCTGATCGTGGGCACATCTGGGTACGGGAGGCTCATTGTGGCTTTTCTTTTTCTGAGGAGAACTTGGACTGCTGGGCTGTGTAAAGGTCTTTGTGGATACGTCGGAGATCGAGTTCAGGTGGTTGGCGACAAATAAGTCAATTTCACCCTTACCGCCGCTCGGACCAAGGTGCGTGCATTTTTTGCTTAGTCTTTTCCTGAACCTGGAGTTCAGCAAGTAGATGTGGTTGGCGGCAAGGAAGTGAAGCAGTAGGTCGCCGTGGTCATTTCCTTGACCGAGGATGTTCTTCAGGATCCACGGAGCCATCTCATCGGACAGTGGTTGACAGCGGCGTTAAAGTCTCCTCTGATGACAAGTTTTACTTTGAAGCTTCTTCTCAGTTCTTGGTAAATGTGCCCGCCTAAAATCTCCGAGCGTCCGGTTCCGATTTGTTCTTAAAGACTAAGGCGTAGGTGTTGACCAGGGCGAGCGCAGAGCTTTTGCACGAGAGAATCAACTGTTCCGTTGCTCTCTGATCAGTTGAGAAGCTGGACTTGTATCTGGATGGAGCATCTCTGTTGTGCTCCACCTTGAAGTGCCTGGTGAGCCAGAGAGTGGATCTGTTGCCATCTCCCTCGGCCATTGCGCCGCAGCTTTTCCAGTTACACTTGTAAGCCTTCACTGTGACCGGGGCCCCACAGATGATATGTCAGGTACTTATCATATTGTGCTCCTTTCCATAAGACTTTTGGACTTGAATCCTGGAATATAGCACTGATACTGGTCGCCAATTGGATTAAGCATCCTGCACACAACTGTTCCAGCATCGGGGGTTGATTCCACCACCAATTCCCTGGTTACTTGACTTTCAACGACTTTGTAGTTTCTCCCGCGTGAACAAAGTAACGTCTTCACATCACATTTGCTCGGCCACCCGCGGTAATTGATCTGTATCTGAAAACTTTGAAGATTTGGAAAATTTCTTCCAAATCCCACATTTCTTCCAGATGTTTCAGATTTCTCAGTCTGTCTAAGGAATTTCAAAATCACGCGAATTTAAAAATTTGAATATCTGCACTTTCACGTAGAGCTGTCTGCACCACAAAGATCATGTCACTGTTTTCCACAGTTTCTGACCATTTACTAGCGTTCCAGCTAGACATTGTGAGGTAAAGGTCCCCCGGAAGGACAGGGTACTCTCCGTACACGAAGGTTGCCAATGTGCTCCACCGAGCGCGATGCGGTCGAGGCGTGCCGCGAAAAAATTTATGAATTTTCAAATATTTTTTTTGATCTATAGCCGTTTTTTTCTTGTTTTTCGGCAATTGTCATCATGAAAATACAAGAAAATCAGCTAAAGATCAAACAAAAATTTCGAAAATTCATAAATTTTTTCGCGGCACGCCTCGACCGCATCGCGCTCGGTGGAGCGCATTGGCAACCTTCGTGTACGGAGAGTACTTCAAACTGTGCCCTTGAGCACATTTCAGAGATACAGACCGTAGGCTCTCAGCCTTCCATTAAGACCGGAGGAAGGGAGACCAGATTCTGCGTCTCCTCATACAGTACAATCTCTATGTTGTTATTTTGCAGGCTCGTCGGATCTTCACCGCTTGCCGACCACACCACCCACGCGATTCCGAAGCTCCGCCACCTGTATATAACCCCTCTCTATTGTTTCATCCTGGTTTTTTATCTCCCGGCTGGAGGCTCATCCCCTCCAGCACTCTTTCCAATAAAGCTTCTGAATCTCATACCCGTATACCTCACTGGTACCAGCGAGTGATTTCTAGTTCTGTTTTGAGGAGGATTTTTTTCTTTTCCTTTTTTTCTTTTTCATCACCTAGAAATTTAATAATGATCCACCACAGTTTTCAAAGTTTTATTAGAAAGCAGAGTGCTCTACCTGAGTTCTGGTCCGAGTTTAAGAGTGTCAGTTTTTTGGGGTTAGCTACCTCCTTATCCCGGGGCAAGTTCTTTTAAGGGAGTCTTCTGGATAGCGCTGTCTAGATTATTCACCTTACTAGAGGGGTGATCGCAGGATCACATTTCAGTTTTCGTCCCGCCAGTAGCAGCATGAGAAAAATTAAGGCGAACGTACAGGCCGCAGTTTCAGAGAAACACACCCAGGATCCGGTGCTGTTTTCTCGCTCCCAGTTAAGGTTAATGCCCCAGTGTTCGGCGCAAGCAACACTGTTCCCTTTATTTTTGTTTGCTCTAATTGTGTAATAGTTTCTGTTCCTTTCCTCTTCTCTTCTTACTCTTATCCAATAGGTCACCTCTCCTTCCCTCTCCTCTTTTCTCCACTATACAGTTTTTTTCCCTCCCTTCCCTCGTTCCTAGCTTCAAGACCCTTTCCCACTTCTCCTTTGTCCCGTTAGAGTCAAACAAAACAGAGTTTTTCGATTAGACAACCTTAAAGCTTCCGTTTCTCTCCCCCTTCAGTAGTCGTCTGAAGTGCGGGCCTATTCCCTCGACTCAAAGAGGATGGCAATCAGTATCTTTCAGAAAGTCTCCACAGTCACTTCCAATTCCCAATTCCCGAAAGAATGACAGATCCTCCGGGTCTCGTATTATCGACCGAGGCCGCTATCTCCTCGGCCACCCGCGCCACGAGTTCATCGTTCACGAACGCACAGGCTATCTGTTTTAAGAATGCAGTGTGCACCGACCTCCGCGTCCTGCATGGCAACATTCATGAGTTGGCCGCGCTCCTGCTCAACCGCTTAGAGGCCGTTGAAGAGCGCCTCAGAAGAGGAGGCGCAGCGCTCCAGGAGCACATTGACGCTTGCAACGCGCGCGAGGCTACCCTCCTCTCGCACCACAGCACCTCAGGCAGTTTCTCGCATAACTTGCCCCCAACCGAGTCCCAGGAAACTCCAGTAACCCCAGAGATAGGACAGGTCCCGCCGGAAGCGCCAGCCCAGCAGGAACCCAACCACGTCGAAAGACAAACCAGCCAGGAACTGAATTCGAGTCGCAGTAGAAACTCTAGCGAGAGCAGTACAGACTCAACCACCCTTGTAGGAGTCCTAGGAGTAAAACTCGCGGCGTCCATCCCTATTTACAGCGGCGCGCCAACTCAAGATTTCTTGGCGTTCATTCGCGCATTCAAGGACCATGTGTCAGCAGCCACTAAACCGCTAACTGAGATAGAAAAGAAAGCCGTTTTCCTAACGTATCTCACGGACTACGCCAGAGATAAGGCGGAGGAATTCCTTAAATCTTCCAGAGATGCGACATTCCCGGAAATCAAGGCGGCCCTGAGGAAGACTTTCGAAGACCCGAACCGAGCAGAAATGGAACGGCAACAACTCCAACAGTGTACCCAGAATGCCACCGAGTCCGTGGACGACTTCTGCGCAAGAATCCGCAAGCTGACGCAGAGAGCGTATGCAGGTAAGTCTAGGGAATTTTTGCAGGAAAAATCTAAAGAGGCACTTCTCGACGGGCTCCTCTTTAACCTCAAGTTCCACGTGAAAGGCGAATCTTCTAGCCGAAGCAGCGCGCAAATACCATCGCATCCTAAGGGCTTACAGTGATTCCCGAGGCCTACGCCGCTTACACCCCAAGGGCAGCTCCGAAACCACTAGGAAAGCGGGCGTTTGTTTCTATTGTAACATCCCGGGTCATTTCGCGAGAGAATGTCATAAGAAAATGCGCGATAAGGCAAGAGGTATCAACATGAGAAGCAATTTCAGCAGACCGGCTGTCCAAGCAGAAGCAACACCGCAGAATCCAGTGGCCAACCACCAAATCCATCCGCAGGTGCAGGTAGTACAACAGCAAGCAGACCCCGGTCTACAAGCCCAGGTGAGTGCCCTCCAAGCGGAGTTAACTTCGAAGTCCCAGCAGATCGCCGCTTTAATCCAGCGCTATGAAACTTTAGCCGCAGACGCGATCCGTAGCTCTTCGGGTCCCAGGGTTAACCTCCTTCGAATGGCGCCAGCTTCCATTCTGCTCCTCCTCACCATGGTTACTTTCGTAGCGCCGGCGGCGTCCCTGACTCCACTAAATTGCATGCCCCACTCTGCGACGTCGTACCTGAGGCTCCCGGCTCCTCTGTACTGTAGTAAGATTTCACCGTCTGACGCGGAACCAGTAACACCTAAGGAACTGACGGTTTACAGGCCAAATTTGGTCACGTATTCCTCAAACGCGACTATGTGTAAGATAGTATATAGGACCTACTCAGTTAACGCCGCGGGAGTAAAATATGACGACACAGTCTCCAAACAGTTGACCGTATCCGCGAAAGAGTGCTCGCAGATGGAAAACCACCAAAGATGTAGTTACGGGGATATGGTCCTTAGCAACGGAGTTCGGATGACAAATAATCCGCACATCTACGATTGGCAGACACCACCATTTTTGTACTTCATGAGCGCAAGAGTCACCGAATCAACCAATTGCTTCCTCGTGAAGACACCACACGGTTCGGAAGAAAGAAACCCGAGTCACCCACCGGCTCTATAAAAGGTTGTATTTTCTCAAAGGGCTTTTGCACTACTAGGGGAGGGGCTGCGTTTGCATGGACTCCCCAACCAGAGGCGGAATGTGAATACATCCTCTGGAAGTCCTTGAAAGGGCAGATAAGCAAAAGTATTTGGATTAGTAATGATAAAGAGTTCGCACTCACATTCGACTCTAACAGTAATCGGATCTCAGACTGCGGAAGAAAGCTGATCATCACAGCACAAAGCTACGGAGTTACGTCCAAGATAAGGAGCAGACGCTCGATTGACAACAAGGTGAACGTGGTTACCTCCAACCAACTGGCGTCCCAACTCCTGGCAAACGAAGAGACCATCTTCTCAGCCACAATCAGATGGATAGGCCACAACTTCCTATCCTGGTGTCAGAACTTGAACACGGTGACGGCGTCAACGTTGGCAGCAGCAGCGAGCAACCCTACCCTGGCCGCACATCAACTGCTGAAGAAGGACAACATCCGCGGTAGATTCATCGGAGGTGGGTTCCTAGCTGTGCAGGCGTGCTCTGCAATCCCGGACAACGCATTCAAGTTTGTAGCTTTTCAAAAGTTTTGCTACTCAAAGCCCGCCGTAGAAGTGACACTCCCCAACGGTAACACCATCACTACTTTCTTACAAGGAAAGTCAACTTACTCACCGGTTGAGAATTTGATGAAACTTGGTGGAGTGATAGTCCAACTCATCCTGATTCCAAAACCGTTTTCAAATTTTGCCCATTTTCAGTTTCAGCCGAGTTATCGGCGCTCAAAGTTTGAAAATTGACGATTTTTGCACTTTTGAAGCGGTTTTTAGGTCATTTCAAAGCATTCAGAGAGCTCCAAAATTATGTTGCGAAACTCAGGGGACCTTAATCTACACAATCCAATGATTTTTTGACCGTTTTTCCAAAATTTCAGATTTTCAGCCCGATTCCCATACAGTGCCCAGCAAATCAAATTTTTTGAAAATCGTAAAAATTGTATTTTGTCTAAAAAACTATTGGATTGTGTAGATTAAGGTCCCCTGAGTTTCGCAACTTAATTTTGGAGCTCTCTAAATGCTTTGAAATGACCTAAAAACCACTTCAAAAGTGAAAAAATCGTAAATTTTCAAACTTTGAGCGCCGATAACTCGACTGAAACTGAAAATGGGCAAAATTTGAAAACGGTTTTGGAATCAGGATGAGTTGGACTATCACTCCACCAAGTTTCATCAAATTCTCAACCGGTGAGTAAGTTGACTTTCCTTGTTAGATTTGGCTACCAGAGAGATTACCAATAGGGCCCACCCAGTAGAATGTTCCCTCATGACGAACTTTCAGTTTATGGTGAACCAGCCGCTGCGCAGCTCTTCGGCTGGCTTCTTATGGGGCCGGGAACTTGCCTAAATGTCCCAATACACTTTCCCAATAAAAGCAAAAAAATTTTGACTCGAAAAGAATCGAACCCCTGACCCTCTGCACACCATCCGCCCGCGTAACCGCCGGGACCACCCCGACACACTTAAAAGGGGCAGCGCAGGTGCGTACATGTGCACGCGGTTTTGGGACCCCTCGCAGGGCCATTTTCAGAAATTTTAGGTGAAGTACCCTTCAAATTAAAGCTATCAATTTCTAGTTTGGACGGGCATCATCGCGTTATCAAATAAGGACCGTAACCGAAAATTGGGCTCATTCCTATTTCTAGGGACTTCTCTAGTAGGGCCGTAACCGAAAATTGGGCTCATTCCTTGTTATGTCTCTACTCAGTACACTCTGCAGCTGAGCAGTTACACTTGAATGTGGCTCGTATGCGAGAATCACGTAGCTTATTTAAAACCAAGTTTATTGCGGTGCCGACGGACGTACGGCGGTCACCATACTCAAAGAGTACTGGAAACCAGAACAACCCCAATTGTCATCAATCGTTAGAGAGATAAACAAAAGAGACGCAGACACGCGAGAGTTAAGAAACACTCGCGCAGCCGCCACAAGTAGAAAGGTAGATCAAAAATAATCTTTGTGTGTAAGACAACACACAACACCTCCTTTTGTTAGAATCAAACTAGGTACGGGGAAAAGTATAGAACGAGGGTAATTAAATCGTAGATTTGTCACATTGATCCTTTGAACTGATCGGTCCCCGTTCCTTCCTCGACGTACGGTTGTTCTCCTTGTGCTCGCTCTTCCCGATCTTGTCGACGACACGTGGCACGGCCAGAGACGTAGTGTCCTTTCCTGGTTGCAGCAATCCTTCTCCTTGATCCAAACATGATCCAACTTCAGATGCGATCCTTTTGCCACCAACTTCCGTTGTCCAGAATCCATCGTTGATCATCTCCATGCTTTGCGATTCCGTGATACATTGCTTCCGCCCATCCTCATCGCGACGACGATCGTTATACTTCGTTGTCACCTTGCTTGGCTCCAACTCAGTATTCACACTGTCATTAGCAGACAATTGTGCTGGGTGTGCATCTTGATTCTCTTCAGTCTTCTGACTTGATATCAATGATGTCTTTGAAATCTCATGTTTCAGAGATTTAGTCAAATCTTCATGAGATTCTGACTTTGTTGATAGGTTCTGGGCTCTGAGTTTCGACAAGCATGTGTCTCCACTCCCCTCCCCTTTCAACTCTTTCAACGTGGTCGAACTATTGTCAAGAACCTGTGTTAATGATCCGTTCGTACTGAAACAATGTTCCAGTCTCGGAAGTGAGAGTCTACTAGTGTAGATGCACTTCGACTTCCTCTTGTCACCCTCCGGCCAACTCGAAATCGTTCGGTTGCTATAGGTGTTGAGCAATTCGGCCCCTGTGTCCGAAAAAATTCTTTCAGTTTTGAGCAATCCGGCCCCTGCGTCCGGAAAAACTCTGACAACATTCCGGCTTATCAAGAGCTGGGAGCACTGAGCAAGACTGTAGTCAAGCTTTTTAGAAGCCTGTGGAAGCAGAGCACTATCTTTCGGGTTTCAGGATGGGCAATCCGGCTATCCAAGAGCTGGGAGCACTGAGCAAGACTGTAGTCAAGCTTTTTAGAAGCCTGTGGAAGCAGGGCACTATTTTTCGGGTTTCCGGATAGGCAATGCGGCTAATCAAGAGCTGGGAGCACTGAGCAAAACCGTAGTCATCCTTTCAGAAGCCTGTGGAAGCAGAGCACCATTTTTCGGGTTTCCGGATGGGCAATCCGGCTATCCAAGAGCTGTGAGCACTGAGCAAGCCCGTAGTCAAGCCTTCTGAAAGCCTGTAGGAGCAGGGCATCATCTTTCGGGTTTCCGGATTGGCGATCCAGATATCAATGTGCTGGAAGCACTGAGCAAGCCCGTAGTGAGGCCTTAGGAAGACTGTGGGAGCAGGGCACCATCTTTCGGGTTTCCGGATAGGCAATGCGGCTAATCAAGAGCTGGGAGCACTGAGCAAGCCCGTAGTCAAGCCTTTTGAAAGCCTGTAGGAGCAGGGCATCATCTTTCGGGTTTCCGGATTGGCGATCCAGATATCAATGTGCTGGAAGCACTGAGCAAGCCCGTAGTGAAGCCTTTAGGAAGACTGTGGGAGCAGGGCACTATTTTTCGGGTTTCCGGATAGGCAATGCGGCTAATCAAGAGCTGGAAGCACTGAGCAAGCCCGTAGTGAAGCCTTTAGGAAGACTGTGGGAGCAGGGCACTATTTTTCGGGTTTCCGGATAGGCAATGCGGCTAATCAAGAGCTGGGAGCACTGAGCAAAACCGTAGTCATCCTTTCAGAAGCCTGTGGAAGCAGAGCACCATCTTTCGGGTTTCCGGATGGGCAATCCGGCTTATCAAGAGCTGGGAGCACTGAGCAAGACTGTAGTCGAGCTTTTTAGAAGCCTGTGGAAGCAGGGCACTATTTTTCGGGTTTCCGGATGGGCAATCCGGCTATCCAAGAGCTGTGAGCACTGAGCAAGACTGTAGTCAAGCTTTTTGAAAGCCTGTGGAAGCAGGGCACTATTTTTCGGGTTTCCGGATAGGCAATGCGGCTAATCAAGAGCTGGGAGCACTGAGCAAAACCGTAGTCATCCTTTCAGAAGCCTGTGGAAGCAGAGCACCATTTTTCGGGTTTCCGGATGGGCAATCCGGCTATCCAAGAGCTGTGAGCACTGAGCAAGCCCGTAGTCAAGCCTTCTGAAAGCCTGTAGGAGCAGGGCATCATCTTTCGGGTTTCCGGATTGGCGATCCAGATATCAATGTGCTGGAAGCACTGAGCAAGCCCGTAGTGAGGCCTTAGGAAGACTGTGGGAGCAGGGCACCATCTTTCGGGTTTCCGGATAGGCAATGCGGCTAATCAAGAGCTGGGAGCACTGAGCAAGCCCGTAGTCAAGCCTTTTGAAAGCCTGTAGGAGCAGGGCATCATCTTTCGGGTTTCCGGATTGGCGATCCAGATATCAATGTGCTGGAAGCACTGAGCAAGCCCGTAGTGAAGCCTTTAGGAAGACTGTGGGAGCAGGGCACTATTTTTCGGGTTTCCGGATAGGCAATGCGGCTAATCAAGAGCTGGAAGCACTGAGCAAGCCCGTAGTGAAGCCTTTAGGAAGACTGTGGGAGCAGGGCACTATTTTTCGGGTTTCCGGATAGGCAATGCGGCTAATCAAGAGCTGGGAGCACTGAGCAAAACCGTAGTCATCCTTTCAGAAGCCTGTGGAAGCAGAGCACCATCTTTCGGGTTTCCGGATGGGCAATCCGGCTTATCAAGAGCTGGGAGCACTGAGCAAGACTGTAGTCGAGCTTTTTAGAAGCCTGTGGAAGCAGGGCACTATTTTTCGGGTTTCCGGATGGGCAATCCGGCTATCCAAGAGCTGTGAGCACTGAGCAAGACTGTAGTCAAGCTTTTTGAAAGCCTGTGGAAGCAGGGCACCATCTTTCGGGTTTCCGGATGGGCAATCCGGCTATCCAAGAGCTGTGAGCACTGAGCAAGCCCGTAGTCAAGCCTTTTGAAAGCCGGTAGAAGCAGGGCATCATCTTTCGGGTTTCCGGATTGGCGATCCAGATATCAATGTGCTGGAAGCACTGAGCAAGCCCGTAGTGAAGCCTTTAGGAAGACTGTGGGAGCAGGGCACTATTTTTCGGGTTTCCGGATAGGCAATGCGGCTAATCAAGAGCTGGGAGCACTGAGCAAAACCGTAGTCATCCTTTCAGAAGCCTGTGGAAGCAGAGCACCATCTTTCGAGTTTCCGGATGGGCAATCCGGCTTATCAAGAGCTGGGAGCACTGAGCAAGACTGTAGTCAAGCTTTTTACAAGCCTGTGGAGGCAGGGCACTAATTTTCGGGTTTCCGGATGGGCAATCCGGCTGGCCAAGAGCTGGGAGCACTGAGCAAGACTGTAGTCGAGCTTTTTAGAAGCCTGTGGAAGCAGGGCACTATTTTTCGGGTTTCCGGATGGGCAATCCGGCTATCCAAGAGCTGTGAGCACTGAGCAAGACTGTAGTCAAGCTTTTTGAAAGCCTGTGGAAGCAGGGCACCATCTTTCGGGTTTCCGGATGGGCAATCCGGCTATCCAAGAGCTGTGAGCACTGAGCAAGCCCGTAGTCAAGCCTTTTGAAAGCCGGTAGAAGCAGGGCATCATCTTTCGGGTTTCCGGATTGGCGATCCAGATATCAATGTGCTGGAAGCACTGAGCAAGCCCGTAGTGAAGCCTTTAGGAAGACTGTGGGAGCAGGGCACTATTTTTCGGGTTTCCGGATAGGCAATGCGGCTAATCAAGAGCTGGGAGCACTGAGCAAAACCGTAGTCATCCTTTCAGAAGCCTGTGGAAGCAGAGCACCATCTTTCGGGTTTCCGGATGGGCAATCCGGCTTATCAAGAGCTGGGAGCACTGAGCAAGACTGTAGTCGAGCTTTTTAGAAGCCTGTGGAAGCAGGGCACTATTTTTCGGGTTTCCGGATGGGCAATCCGGCTATCCAAGAGCTGTGAGCACTGAGCAAGACTGTAGTCAAGCTTTTTGAAAGCCTGTGGAAGCAGGGCACCATCTTTCGGGTTTCCGGATGGGCAATCCGGCTATCCAAGAGCTGTGAGCACTGAGCAAGCCCGTAGTCAAGCCTTTTGAAAGCCGGTAGAAGCAGGGCATCATCTTTCGGGTTTCCGGATTGGCGATCCAGATATCAATGTGCTGGAAGCACTGAGCAAGCCCGTAGTGAAGCCTTTAGGAAGACTGTGGGAGCAGGGCACTATTTTTCGGGTTTCCGGATAGGCAATGCGGCTAATCAAGAGCTGGGAGCACTGAGCAAAACCGTAGTCATCCTTTCAGAAGCCTGTGGAAGCAGAGCACCATCTTTCGAGTTTCCGGATGGGCAATCCGGCTTATCAAGAGCTGGGAGCACTGAGCAAGACTGTAGTCAAGCTTTTTACAAGCCTGTGGAGGCAGGGCACTAATTTTCGGGTTTCCGGATGGGCAATCCGGCTGGCCAAGAGCTGGGAGCACTGAGCAAGACTGTAGTCGAGCTTTTTAGAAGCCTGTGGAAGCAGGGCACTATTTTTCGGGTTTCCGGATGGGCAATCCGGCTATCCAAGAGCTGTGAGCACTGAGCAAGACTGTAGTCAAGCTTTTTGAAAGCCTGTGGAAGCAGGGCACCATCTTTCGGGTTTCCGGATGGGCAATCCGGCTATCCAAGAGCTGTGAGCACTGAGCAAGCCCGTAGTCAAGCCTTTTGAAAGCCGGTAGAAGCAGGGCATCATCTTTCGGGTTTCCGGATTGGCGATCCAGATATCAATGTGCTGGAAGCACTGAGCAAGCCCGTAGTGAAGCCTTTAGGAAGACTGTGGGAGCAGGGCACTATTTTTCGGGTTTCCGGATAGGCAATGCGGCTAATCAAGAGCTGGGAGCACTGAGCAAAACCGTAGTCATCCTTTCAGAAGCCTGTGGAAGCAGAGCACCATCTTTCGAGTTTCCGGATGGGCAATCCGGCTTATCAAGAGCTGGGAGCACTGAGCAAGACTGTAGTCAAGCTTTTTACAAGCCTGTGGAGGCAGGGCACTAATTTTCGGGTTTCCGGATGGGCAATCCGGCTGGCCAAGAGCAGGGAGCACTGAGCAAAACCGTAGTCATCCTTTCAGAAGCCTGTGGAAGCAGAGCACCATCTTTCGGGTTTCCGGATGGGCAATCCGGCTATCCAAGAGCTGGGAGCACTGAGCAAGGCTGTAGTCAAGCTTTTTAGAAGCATGTGGAAGCAGAGCACTATCTTTCGGGTTTCAGGATGGGCAATCCGGCTATCCAAGAGCTGGGAGCACTGAGCAAGACTGTAGTCAAGCTTTTTAGAAGCCTGTGGAAGCAGGGTACCTTCTTTCGGGTTTCCGGATTGGCAATCCGGCTTATCAAGAGCTGGGAGCACTGCGCAAGACTGTAGTCAAGCTTTTTAGAAGCCTGTGGAAGCAGGGTACTATTTTTCGGATTTCCGGTTGGGCAATCCGGCTATCCAAGAGCTGTGAGCACTGAGCAAGCCCGTAGTCAAGACTTTTGAAAGCCGGTAGGAGCAGGGCATCATCTTTCGGGTTTCCGGATTGGCGATCCAGATATCAATGTGCTGGAAGCACTGAGCAAGACTGTAGTCAAGCTTTTTACAAGCCTGTGGAAGCAGAGCACCATCTTTCGGGTTTCCGGATGGGCAATCCGGCTATCCAAGAGCTGTGAGCACTGAGCAAGACTGTAGTCAAGCTTTTTGAAAGCCTGTGGAAGCAGGGCACCATCTTTCGGGTTTCCGGATGGGCAATCCGGCTATCCAAGAGCTGTGAGCACTGAGCAAGCCCGTAGTCAAGCCTTTTGAAAGCCGGTAGAAGCAGGGCATCATCTTTCGGGTTTCCGGATTGGCGATCCAGATATCAATGTGCTGGAAGCACTGAGCAAGCCCGTAGTGAAGCCTTTAGGAAGACTGTGGGAGCAGGGCACTATTTTTCGGGTTTCCGGATAGGCAATGCGGCTAATCAAGAGCTGGGAGCATTGAGCAAGGCCGTAGTCAAGCTTTTTAAAAGGCTGTGGAAGAAGGGCATCATCTTTCGGGTTTCCGGATTGGCGATCCAGATATCAATGTGCTGGAAGCACTGAGCAATGCCGTAGTCAAGCTTTTAGGAAGACTGTGGAAGCAGGGCACCATCTTTCGGGTTTCCAGTTTGGCAATCCGGCTTATCAAGAGCTGGGAGCATTGAGCAAGGCCGTAGTCAAGCTTTTTAAAAGGCTGTGGAAGAAGGGCATCATCTTTCGGGTTTCCGGATTGGCGATCCAGATATCAATGTGCTGGAAGCACTGAGCAAGCCCGTAGTGAAGCCTTTAGGAAGACTGTGGGAGCAGGGCACTATTTTTCGGGTTTCCGGATAGGCAATCCGGCTATCCAAGAGCTGGGAGCACTGAGCAAAACCGTAGTCATCCTTTCAGAAGCCTGTGGAAGCAGAGCACCATCTTTCGGGTTTCCGGATGGGCAATCCGGCTATCCAAGAGCTGGGACCACTGAGCAAGACTGTAGTCAAGCTTTTTAGAAGCCTGTGGAAGCAGGGCACCATCTTTCGGGTTTCCGGATTGGCAATCCGGCTTATCAAAAGCTGGGAGCATTGAACAAGGCCGTAGTCAAGCTTTTTAAAAGGCTGTGGAAGAAGGGCATCATCTTGCGGGTTTCCAGATGGACAATCCGGCTATCCAAGAGCTGAGAGCACTGAGCAAGACTGTAGTCAAGCCTTTTGGAAGCCTGTAATAGTAGGGCATCATCTTTCGGTATTCCGGATGGGCAATCCGGCTATCCAAGAGCTGAGAGCACCGAGCAAGCCCGTAGTCAAGCCTTTTGAAAGCCTGTAGGAGCAGGGCATCATCTTTCTAGTTTCCAGATTGGTGATCCAGATATCAATGTGCTGGAAGCACTGAGCAAGCCCGTAGTCAAGCCTTTAGGAAGACTGTGGAAGCAGGGCACCATCTTTCGGGTTTCCAGTTTGGCAATCCGGCTTATCAAGAGCTGGGAGCATTGAGCAAGGCCGTAGTCAAGCTTTTTAAAAGGCTGTGGAAGAAGGGCACCATCTTTCGGGTTTCCGGATAGGCAATCCGGCTTATCAAGAGCTGGGAGCACTGAGCAAGACTGTAGTCAAGCTTTTTGGAAGCCTGTGGGAGCAGGGCACCATCTTTCGGGTTTCCGGATAGGCAATGCGGCTAATCAAGAGATGGGAGCATTGAGCAAGGCAGTAGTCAAGCTTTTTAAAAGGCTGTGGAAGAAGGGCACCATCTTTTGGGTTTCCGGATAGGCAATGCGGCTAATCAAGAGCTGGGAGCATTGAGCAATGCCGTAGTCAAGCTTTTAGGAAGACTGTGGAAGCAGGGCACCATCTTTCGGGTTTCCAGTTTGGCAATCCGGCTTATCAAGAGCTGGGAGCATTGAGCAAGGCCGTAGTCAAGCTTTTTAAAAGGCTGTGGAAGAAGGGCATCATCTTTCGGGTTTCCGGATTGGCGATCCAGATATCAATGTGCTGGAAGCACTGAGCAAAACCGTAGTCATCCTTTCAGAAGCCTGTTGAAGCAGAGCACCATCTTTCGGGTTTCCGGATGGGCAATCCGGCTATCCAAGAGCTGGGAGCACTGAGCAAAACCGTAGTCATCCTTTCAGAAGCCTGTGGAAGCAGAGCACCATCTTTCGGGTTTCCGGATGGGCAATCCGGCTATCCAAGAGCTGGGACCACTGAGCAAAACCGTAGTCATCCTTTCAGAAGCCTGTGGAAGCAGGGCACCATCTTTCGGGTTTCCGGATTGGCAATCCGGCTTATCAAGAGCTGGGAGCATTGAACAAGGCCGTAGTCAAGCTTTTTAAAAGGCTGTGGAAGAAGGGCATCATCTTGCGGGTTTCCAGATGGACAATCCGGCTATCCAAGAGCTGAGAGCACTGAGCAAGACTGTAGTCAAGCCTTTTGGAAGCCTGTAATAGTAGGGCATCATCTTTCGGTATTCCGGATGGGCAATCCGGCTATCCAAGAGCTGAGAGCACTGAGCAAGCCCGTAGTCAAGCCTTTTGAAAGCCTGTAGGAGCAGGGCATCATCTTTCTAGTTTCCAGATTGGTGATCCAGATATCAATGTGCTGGAAGCACTGAGCAAGCCCGTAGTCAAGCCTTTAGGAAGACTGTGGAAGCAGGGCACCATCTTTCGGGTTTCCAGTTTGGCAATCCGGCTTATCAAGAGCTGGGAGCATTGAGCAAGGCCGTAGTCAAGCTTTTTAAAAGGCTGTGGAAGAAGGGCACCATCTTTCGGGTTTCCGGATAGGCAATCCGGCTTATCAAGAGCTGGGAGCACTGAGCAAGACTGTAGTCAAGCTTTTTGGAAGCCTGTGGGAGCAGGGCACCATCTTTCGGGTTTCCGGATAGGCAATGCGGCTAATCAAGAGATGGGAGCATTGAGCAAGGCAGTAGTCAAGCTTTTTAAAAGGCTGTGGAAGAAGGGCATCATCTTTCGGGTTTCCAGATGGACAATCCGGCTATCCAAGAGCTGAGAGCACTGAGCAAGACAGTAGTCAAGCATTTTGGAAGCCTGTAATAGTAGGGCATCATGTTTCGGGTTCCCGGATGGGCAATCCGGCTATCCAAGAGCTGAGAGCACTGAGCAAGACTGTAGTCAAGCTTTTTGGAAGCCTGTGGGAGCAGGGCACCATCTTTCGGGTTTCCGGATAGGCAATGCGGCTAATCAAGAGCTGGGAGCATTGAGCAAGGCCGTAGTCAAGCTTTTAGGAAGACTGTGGAAGCAGGGCACCATCTTTCGGGTTTCCGGATTGGGAATCCGGCTAAACAAGAGCTGGGAGCATTGAGCAAGACTGTAGTCAAGCTTTTTGGAAGCCTGTGGGAGCAGGGCATCATCTTTCGGGTTTCCAGATGGACAATCCGGCTATCCAAGATCTGAGAGCACTGAGCAAGACTGTAGTCAAGCCTTTTGGAAGCCTGTAATAGTAGGGCATCATCTTTCGGTATTCCGGATGGGCAATCCGGCTATCCAAGTGCTGGGAGCACTGAGCAAGACCGTAGTCAAGCTTTTAGGAGCCTGTGGAAGCTGGGCATCATCTTTCGGGTTTCCGGATGGGCAATCCGGCTTATCAAGAGCTGGGAGCACTGAGCAAGACTGTAGTCAAGCTTATTAGAAGCCTGTGGAAGCAGAGCACCATCTTTCGGGGTTCCGGATGGGCAATCCGGCTATCCAAGTGCTGGGAGCACTGAGCAAGACCGTAGTCAAGCTTTTAGAAGCCTGTGGAAGCTGGGCATCATCTTTAGGGTTTCCGAATTGGCAATCCGGCTAATCAAGAGCTGGGAGCACTAAGCAAGACCGTAGCCCGCCCGAAAAAGTCGAAAGTTCACGAGAAAAAACGAAAAATACGAAAAATACGGTTCGGCTCCCAAGTTGCCCGGTGTATCGGATTCTGATGGCCTTTACAAGAATTAAATCGAGATTTATCAAGAAAAATGTCTTTATTCACCTATCCAGTTGGTTGAAGAGCAAGAAATTACAACAAGAATGAGCAGAACAGATGAAAAACCAATGAAAACTGAGGGAAAACCTAAAATCTCAGTTCAAACACTCAACGAACCTCGAGAATTCCCGCCAGCCATAAACCACGTGCGCGCGTAATCGCTGAGCGTCGTTGCAAAATGTGTGCGCCTTCAAATAAGGCGGGGTGTTAGAGTGGCGGGATAACCCCTGGCTACTATTGTATTGGTGAAAAAGTGTTTGGGGGTATTGTCGATGCGAGCGCGCTGGGAGGGACTTAGTTTAATGAAATGGTTTAGTTGGGGACAGTGAGCTAGTTGCGTTACTAAGTCATAGAGAAGTAAGAGTTGGGATTTGAGGCAAATATGACGGGTGGAATGGAGATTGAGAGTTCGCAGTCTGTCCTCATAAGAGCTGTAGGAAAGATTATAACGATGCATGACTATCTTACTATAATACCTGAGCGGAAATTGTTATTTATGTGAGAGTGGTGAGTTTGGTGCGGGGGAATAGATGGGCGCGACATATTCGATAATAGGCCTTAGGTAGGTGGAGAAGAGATTGGAGTAGAATTTAGGGAAAGTTGAGGAGAATCATTTTAGAAGTTGTATGACTCTAAGAAGCGCACGTGCTCTGGCTTGCTCAATATGAGCCTGGAAACCTAGTTTTGAATCAGTAAGCAGACCAAGGTCTCGAACCACTTTGGAGGCGGTGATAGTAGTGCCATTGATAGTGTAAGGAAACGAAAGGTGTTTAGGACCCAGGCGAAGAAGTTGGGTTTTAGAGTCAGTGAGGGGGAGGTGGTTGGACTGGGACCATGAGACAACACAATCCATTGCACTCAGGAGGAGGATTGAAGAGTCGGAATCAACTTTGATGTCATCCTCAAAACAGGAGAATTGAGTGTCTGGAGGCAATGAGAAGAGGAGATCATCAATAAAAATAATAAAGAGGAGGGGCCCGGAAACGGTTCCTTGATGGACCCCGCGCGGCACGGGTAGTGATGAGGTGGAGGTGACTCCGTTGACCCTGACTGAAATAGAGCGCCCAGTGAGAAATTGCTGTAGCCAGCAAACAGTGGGGAGATCTAGGCCAAATTGTAATAACTTACGAATAAGAAGATTGTGACCTACTTGGTCAAAGGCTTTCGAGAAATCAAAGAACACTACATCAAAAGAAGCGCTTTTGGCGAGCATTTGTTTATAAAGAGCGGTAGAACGAAGAAGAAAGCTAGTGCAACTACGCTGGTTTATGAAACCATACTGAAAGGGGCTTATCTTGTGTAAGTGAGAAGATTTTATATGACGAGACAAAAGTTTTTCAAAGACGCGAGAAAATGGGTCGGTTAGAGCGATTGGACGGTAGTTATAAGCTGTGGTGGGAGAGCCTTTCTCAAATATTGGGCAGATGGTGGCATGGCGCCAAGAAGGGGGAACTGAAGATTGCGCGAATGGCTGATTAAAGATGATGGAAAGCGGTAAGGAAATAGAGGTGGAACAGTTCCGAAGAATGAAAAAGTTGGCAAGGTGCGGAGAGAACCCGTGCTTTGGAGGTAGTTCCTTGAGGGTGAGTTCGATCATGTATGGTTGGAACAGGTCAGGGACATTGGAAGGGTTGATAAAAAAAATATTTTCTTTAATATCAATGAAACTTTTAAATGTTTCTTAAAACATTTCAAGGGCAGTGTTGAGATTTTATACCATGGAGAATAACTTCAAACTAACATAAGCATTTTACGTATAATACATGAGAATCTGCAATTTGTTGCTATCTGGTGAAGTTATCTCTTTAATGCCTTTCACCGCAAACAAGAGCAGCGTCCAATGCGTCTTTTTTTGGCGGCCCATCATTAGGTGGCGACCTTCCGCGCCAATGGGCAATCTTCCTGAGGCATCGTAAGCCACAGTCAGGTAGGGGAAACCCTTCCACTAAAAATTCAGTCAAAAAGAATAAACGGACCGGACCCAACCACTAGGTCAAAATTCTGGCTCTTTATGGTTTGGGGGGGGGAAGTCCATGACAAAAGGGGGCCATGAGAATAGGGGGAGGCCGAGTCAAAAGGGGGGGGGGGGCAAGAGAATAGGGGGGGGGGGGGGGCATAGGGACAATGATGAATCACTAAACATTTATCATTCTCGTCAAGCTTGACGACTGTTTTCAGCAAATAGTGACTGTTTCTTTACTTTTTTTCGTTTTTTTTTCTGGTGCAACATTTGATATATAATTTCCATGTATTTCTTTGAAGGTGTATTTATATACATACTATACAAACATATAATTTAGGCTCTGTATGATTTAAAGGGTCCCATGAGAATTGAAGGGTCCCAAGGCAATTCGAAAATGTTTCCATAGTTTGTATGTCTTAATTGTTTAGAAGCCAATCAGTAATGAAGCATATGGCCCCTGAAAAATCGGCAGTCCTGGGGAGGCATTTCAAGTTGGTCTTGGGGATCTCAGGATGATCTTGGGGGCATCTTCCGAATTATCCAAGGGGGGAAAGGTTCTTGGGGTGGCATCGAGGGATGGGTCGATCTTCGGGGGCATCTCGTCTATTATCCAAGGGGGTAACATAATTGTTTTCAGAGGGGCAGTTCACATCAGTACTTTTGACACTTTATGGTAAGGAGCTCCATGATCAATAGGGTGTTGTAGGTGTTTGTAATGAGATGTCGTTTTTAACGTTTTTCCAATCATTTTTTCCCTGCCCTCTCAGGCTTAGTAGTCTCGGACCCAGGCTTTCAACTAGGATGTTCTGACCTAACTAGTGATTGTTATAATCGACTATGCTTGCAATTGGAGAGAGTTTTCACTTAACTGATCTCGAAGTTCCTTCTGAATGTATTTCGGATACTATTACTAGTTAGGTCAAAATTTCCTAGTTGAAAGCCTGGGTCTGAGACGACTAAGCCTGAGAGGACTGGGAAAAAATTATTGGAAAAACGTCAAAAAAGACATCTCAACACCCTATTAATAATAGACCCCTTACCATAAAGTGTCAAAAATACTGGTGTGAACTGCCCTCAAGATCATCCTGAGATGTCCCCCTTTCCAAGACCGAATTGAAATTCCTCCCCAGGACTGCCTATTTTTCAGGGGCCATATGCTTCATAACTGATTGGCTTCTAAAACATTAATCAGGCATCTAAACTATGAAAAAATTCTCGGATTGTCTTGAGACCCTTCAGTTCTTATGGAACCCTGCAATTCACTTGTGGAAATTACAAATCCTAAAAATGAAAAAAAAAGTAAAGAAACAGTCACTATTTGCTGAAAACAGTCGTCAAGCATGACGAGAACCATAAGTGTGCAGTGATCCATCATTGTCCCCATGGGCCCCCCTATTTTCATGGGCCCCCTCTTTTGACTTGGGCCCCCACCCCCCCCCCCCCCCCCTATTCTCATGGCCCCCCCCCTTTTGTCATGGCCCCCCCCCCCCCCAAACCATAAAGAGCCAAAATTCTTACCGGAAAAGATTCTCTCCTGGGGGGAATTCTGGTGCTCACGACTGGAGAATCACAAACAACGCGCCAAATTTCAAGCAAAGAAGATCGACATGATGGCCACAGGCAACTGGAACTGCCGAAGTCTAGCGGACGACACAAAGCTATCTGCCGCCATTGACTACTGCAAAGTGCCACGTCGTCCTTCTTCAAGAATCTAATCATCCTCAATCCCTCAAGAAGTCCGTGAACGGCCAAATAGTCATCGGCCGGAAAAGGAGAGGGATACTACTTTCCAAGAACTCCTGGTCCACCGAGGCCAGGAAGGACCGCGTCAACTGGTCAGAATTTGTCCGCAGCTGCTCAAGTTTAAAAACAACGGACACCTAGGTAACAAAAATTTTTTTTCGAAAATTCAAAAAAATTTTAGCGGGGCCCCTCGACCGCATCAAGTTCGGTGGAGCGTGCTATCACATGGGGTGCATGGATAGTAGTACGTTTTTAGTTGCAGTCTTTGAAAACGATAAAAAGTTTTCAATCGGCAAACAGAAATGATATCAGATAGAAAAGTTATGTGATTTTTTGAACTTTTCTGTTTGTTGACTCATTTTTATAGGAGAGAAGTAGAGAAAACGAAAAATAGAAAGCAGAAAGTTACGAAATTGGTCACAATCGGCAAACCTTAAAAACGTTCCCTTTCCCACAAAATTCATTTCTCTTAAAGTTTTAAATAGTCTCTGTTATTTGTGTATATTTTTGACGTTCATTATATTTGCTTACAGAAAAATCATGTCAGCATCAGCAACGCCAAAAAAAAAAGGAAATTCTGCAACGCAAGTCGACACTGATCACGAATACTGGCTCTATCATAGATGTATGGAAGATTCGGTCGATATATTTGCAGACCCAGAAGACGAGAATGAAGTACAAATCAACAAGCCAACAATGAATATTGGAGATTTAAAAATAGTTGAGAAGATAAGACCTCAGAGAAGGGCAACACAAGGTACATCAAAATACTCTGACAACCCAGTTCATGATTCGCATTTGATGTCTACAAAGCTTTCAATTAATTCAGTCTTATTGGATATTTCAAAAATTCTGAAGTCGAATGGTTCAACTTATCAAAATTTTAATATAAAACTCGACAAATTCAACTGGAATACTGAGATTAAGCAGTTTGAAGAAGATTCAAGATTTAATCAAGAATGTGTGAGAGAAAGTCCAAAACTAGTTATTTATGACGGAACACTTTGTCTAAACGCAATGAATGTTGGTGGAGTTCCGCTCAAAGAAAAAACAATACTGTTTGTTTTTACCGAAATCGATAACTCAAATTTAAAGTGAGTATATTAATTATTGTTATTTAAAATGCCAACTAAAATATTCCAGCATTATTATCAATTCTACTATACAAGAAAACCCACTGAAACATTGTACGGATTACTGGATAAATTCAATAGAAAAATCTGGCACATTGTACAATGGTATTCAAAATGTCATTATGGAATTTGTGGAAAATTACAAAACATTAGAGTGAGTACACATAGTTATCTTGCTAATCTTACATTTGCAGAATTCTCAAATTAGCAACAAGCTTTTATGGTGATAAGAAATATGCGGACGTTCTTAACTCTTCAGAAGAATGGAGTAAGAGTATGAATCTATCGCTAAATCAATTTCCAAATCGAAATTATCATGCACTATGGGCGAACTCTGCAGAACTGTGCACACGGGGCAAATTACTGGAAGATCGGAAATCTTTAAAACCTGTGATCATTGAAAGTTTTCATCCAGATAGTGATCTACTCATTACAACAAGATGTGGTTTTTGTAACGCAAGAAAAGAATCTTATGAGTTATATTTGCTGAATTCTGACAGTTATTCGAATGATTTGAAATGTATAAACTGTTTGAAAAACAATTTCTACAAAAAATTCCAAGTGCAAAGTTTTCCAATAAATTTGAAGGTAATTCTTCAAAATTGATTTGTTACAAATAATGTGATTTTCAGATAAGATCTCCTAATGAATATAAATTACTGCCAATCTTCATTCCATTAACACTATTGAATGTGTATACAAAGGTTTGTTAATTGTTTTGAAAGTATAAAATGCGTTATGATTCAGAAATTACTCAAAAAAAGAAGTGCACTAACTAAATTCATCGAACAATGTCCACAGTGTAAAAGCTATTTGGAATTTTTTCAAACTATGAATGGAAACTGCAATTCAACTATTGCGTGTGAATGTGGATTTAGTTGGTGTCAAAAATGCAAAAGTAATCCACATTGGCCAGTGGATTGTAAAACTTCAATAAAATGGAAGGAAAAGTGGGACTTGAATTGTGAGAATTCTCTAATCATGTACTATAAAAATGTGAGAACAAAAGTAAAATTCAGATTTTCTGCATAAAGCAAATGGATATGGAACAGAATATTTACTGGAAGTCACATGCAGCTGCAGAAAAACAATATTTTATTGGCTTGGGCCATGCGATGTGATAGTTTCTCCGTGTTGCAATAGGAAGCTAGAATGTAAAAAAACGTTCGAAGGGTGGAGAACACATCGAAATGTTTTGCCAGAAGAATGTGTGCACAAGCTCATTAAATGGACACCCGATGTGAAAGAATCTGTTTTGAATTATTTATTAGGCAAGGAAGGTATTCGAATTGTTTCTAAACTAGGAAAAATTCCAAAACTCAAATCATATGCGTTCGAATTGTGCTTAGAAGCAAGAGATTGGAGATATTCACAAAGTTTTCAAAGAGATTTAAGAAAACAGTTGAAAACTCTGGAAAAAAGTGCGAAAAGTTTGGAGTTCACAGTTAGAAACTCAGAAGAAATCATAAACTGTTTGCAAACTGGAATTTATCTTATGGAAATGGCAACTGCGTGGAACAATGAAGTTGGATTATGTGATCACCAATTCAAGAACTTATTACAAAACTTGGCACGTAGTAAAAAAAACATTATGGAAAATATTGCGAATGAGAAAATGTAAGCCCAATTTTAAAACTCATCTGGTTTTTTTTTCAGAAAAATAATCGATGTTGAAGTTAAAAAGCTGAGAAAAAACATCAATTTGATACTCAAGCACATTAACGATATTCTGAAAAAGGAAATGGTTGAAAAAAAAGAAATCTTCGAAGACTTCTAATATTGAATCACCGCAAGAAGTATCATTGTGTTTTCTTTCACTCACTCATGAACCTTGTCCTACAATAAAATAAAATTTAATTAGATTGAATGGGAACATTTCAATATACACCCCCGGGACATTACATTAAGGCCCCTCAATCGTGAACATCGGAATAACCCCCCACCAAGAAATTTGCATGTCAGTAACTATGCCATAATGATTTCAGTATGAACCCTCACCTAGCCTTCTTTTCAGGCTGAGTATTAGGCTGAGTATCCCTCCACTATTTCAACATAGTCCCCCACTATTTCAATATAGTCCCCCATTCTTCTCGGTGGGGGACTATTCCGGCTACCGTACAGTGGGGGGTCATACTGAAATGTGCTGGGGGGCTTACTTACTTACTTGATACTTGAGGTCCGTCTTCAGCGTTTGCTGCGGACAAATTCAATCCATTTGGATCTGCTGGCTCTAGCGTAGGTTGACCAGCACAATTTCTGGGTGAGATGACCGGCTCGTCTTCTGTTCGGTACTACCAGTCCTTGCTTCGCTTGAAGGTCGATGTGGGATCGGAGGGCGTCGCTTATGTCATCTGACCATCGCTTCCTTGGTCTTCCGACCGACCTTCCACGGTATTTCAATTAGATCCCCCGAATCAACGGCGGGGGGTTATAATGGATTTCAGATGAACCCCCCGCATTTTTGTTCCATTAAAAATGTTGTTAAACTGCAACATTTTTATATATTGACTAGTTGCCTGTAGGCGAACCCTATCCTAAAACCCCGCTGTCCCAACAGAGATCCCGCGCTCCGCAACGACACTCCAGAATGCCACACGCTCTCGGTTTAGCAGAAACGAGCAGAGCGTTCCGAAGAGCGCGCGAAGTGTTCAGAACTTTTTGTTTTGATTGTTTCTTGAATTTGTTCGTTTTTTCTTTCTTAATTTTGTAATAAAAGGATATCCGATACTCTTTCACACCGATTCTTTATAAAAAGGACCCTAAAACCCAGAAACCCTGGACTTCTGACTTTTGAAATGAGGTGTTTTCTGGCGATTTTTGCAAAAATTTCAATTCAAAAAATCACGACTTCTCACAATCAGCACTATCACTCCAAAATAAATGGATTATTTCTGGAAAATCAGCATACAACGCAGTTTTACAAGAAAATCATATTTTATTACAAATGATTTCTAAAGATCATCAATCCAGTTGAATTTCTGATTTGATTAAAAGAGTTGAGATCGGAAAGTATAAAGTGGGGTAATATTTAATACACTTTGCAACTTGGACCAGATGGGGAACTCCGACATAACATAGATACTAGATCAATCAATATTTCAAGAAACAAACTTAAAAGGGGATATAAAAATCAGAAGGAGCAAACAGTATGACTTAAAAAAGAGTAATGACTATGACTTATCAAAAAATTAATGAACATGTCTCAAAAGAGACCATTTTAACTTAATGATTAAAAAAAAATTTTTGAGACAAAACCTTATGATACCTTATGAATTTACTGTGATGTTATAGTAAATTATCACAACATTCTTCTAATGCTTATTCGACATTCATTCGCGCACTGTGCAAGAAACCACGAACGATTTTCGTGAACGGTTGTTTTCACTGACCATCTTCAATCAGTTGAGTTCTGGCGCTCAGGCAATTGAGATAGTTTCTTTTATCAACATTATTTTTGACACTAGTACTGCTGTCCATTGCACTGGTAAAATTAGTTCAGTCGCGCTGCTCCGGCAGAAGCAAGTCACGAAGGCAACTTTTGTTCTTGTCAACTTTGACGAACTGTTGCACGTTGGCAGGGAGGAGGAATCGGAAGCGGTAACTTGCAAACAGTGTGAGCTCTCGGTACTTATTACTCGGTTCTTCTCGAGAAGCATCATTTTGGAATCGCTTCATTTCTAATCGCTTGTTCTCAGTCTCGTTTCGTTAGAATCGTTTAGATTTTGAATCGGTTCGGATTCGTTTTGCTCACGTCAAATAACCGGTATTTTACCGGTTCTCATTCAATGCCGAATCCATGCAGGCTCAAAACTTTTACCGTGATGGCCTATTTCCACGTGTTTTTCCAAAAATGTACTTAAAATATTTCCAAAGGTCACGTAGAACACGTCGAAATTCAAAATCGGTTTGGTACCGGTTTCGAATAAGGGCGAAAATTACGGGAAATGCGAAACCGAGACAAAACAGAGCCGAATCCGGGAATGAACGATACTGAAATAAAACAAAACAAATCGATTCTAAACCGATTCCACCATTTCTCGGTTCTTTCGAATCCGAGTAATAAACGAGTAAACCGAGAAGAACCGAGTAATTGGTACCGAGAGCTCACACTGCTTGCAAACTAACAGTGACACTAGCCTTCACTTATCAGACTATCAATACAACTTTCACTATCTCGGCTACCAAAAATATGTGGCAAAATGTGAACCTCATTATTTTAGGTATAGGCGATTTTGATGAAATGGATTTTTTCCTCCGCTAATAAGGGCCAAATAGGCAAACTTGTTGGCTAAAATAATAGTTGGGAAACTGATAATAGCATCACAATTATTGCCGACTGGATTGCTTTTGCCACTGAGGCAGACGGATCCCAAGTATTACGATAAAAAGTGTTGGTTCAAAAAGAGACAGTTTCTCCTGGAGCGCGATCGGCAGGTTATGCCAATGTTGTTACCGTGAAAGAGAAACATCCAGGCTACCATTAACTTCAAACATTTTGTTTTGCTCTTTCCTGCCCTTCGAGAAAGTCTAACAGAACTCATCTTGGTTTACTTTTTTATGAAAAAGCGTCGACTAATTTAGAAAGAATGACTCTGAGCGGAGAGGAGGAGCTAGATTAAAATGTGGTTTTGCGGTCAAATACTTCTCAGACCTTCTACTTTCCGATGGCCTTTGATTGAGCCCTCTCAGAATTTTTCAAAAAAAGTTACGTCCCAATTAGTGCATAGGCCTCAAAACGGCATCGGTCGGCTTTTTTGAGTCGCAGCTCCCGTGTTTTGGAAGGCAGACATCCGTGACCATTTCAAATGATAGCCCACAATCATGAGTTATTATCTTCAAAATGTTAGCAATTCTACTTTACCAGAATAAAAGTTACAAGAAAAATAAAAAACACCCATTTTTGTGCAAAAAATTTTTTGCCAACCTAATATTTTGTAGTGTAAGATCCCAATTGAATCATTGAGTAGATCAGAGTCAAATTCTAGGATTCCATTATTGATAGTATTATTGTAATCGTTGAGCTAGTGAGAGAAGTGGACCAGGAGATACGTGTAAGTCGGATGTCGGGAATTCTCTGCCTGCTGTCTCCGGTCAGGGGTCCGGATTTCAAAAGGAGGGGGAAGTTGCCTGTAGGCGAACCCTATCCTAAAACCCCGCTGTCCCAACAGAGATCCCGCGCTCCGCAACGACACTCCAGAATGCCACACGCTCTCGGTTTAGCAGAAACGAGCGGATCGTTCCGAAGAGCGCGCGAAGTGTTCAGAACTGTTTTGTTTTGATTGTTTCTTGAATTTGTTCGTTTTTTCTTTCTTAATTTTGTAATAAAAGGATATCCGATACTCTTTCACACCGATTCTTTATAAAAAGGACCCTAAAACCCAGAAACCCTGGACTTCTGACTTTTGAAATGAGGTGTTTTCTGGCGATTTTTGCAAAAATTTCAATTCAAAAAATCACGACTTCTCACAATCAGCACTATCACTCCAAAATAAATGGATTATTTCTGGAAAATCAGCATACAACGCAGTTTTACAAGAAAATCATATTTTATTACAAATGATTTCTAAAGATCATCAATCCAGTTGAATTTCTGATTTGATTAAAAGAGTTGAGATCGGAAAGTATAAAGTGGGGTAATATTTAATACACTTTGCAACTTGGACCAGATGGGGAACTCCGACATAACATAGATACTAGATCAATCAATATTTCAAGAAACAAACTTAAAAGGGGATATAAAAATCAGAAGGAGCAAACAGTATGACTTAAAAAAGAGTAATGACTATGACTTATCAAAAAATTAATGAACATGTCTCAAAAGAGACCATTTTAACTTAATAATTAAAAAAAAATTTTTGAGACAAAACCTTATGATAATGATTCATGAATCAATGTATTTTCCGCTTTCTGATAGTGGAAAGTGTTTTAGAAACTTTGCGAAGTCGTCGGAACGTCTGGCTGGTGAACACGACAACGACGTCTTGCGTTCATGAAGTAGTTGGCCACGGTAGAAAAATCCAATTTCAAATGATCGCAAATGGTGGCTTGCATTTCACGTGACGGGTGAGAGGTTTCCTTGAAAATAGCGTCCAAAGTTCGCTTCTGGAGATCGGTGAACACGACCCGATGTCTGGGAGACTTCGAAGCATTCCTAAATTCAAACTGTTAATTTCACTAAATTTAAATGATTTTTCAATTGAGAAGTCTTGCGGTGGGTTGGCATGCATACTACAGTTGCTTATTTCAAAAACGCTGCGATTAAAATGTTTCATCTCTCACAACAACAAGTTATTGACTCTGGTCTCCCTTCTTGGCAGTAGGTTATCAACAACGCAGAATCAACTTAAATTTAAACACACTCTACAGAATCTGCTTTTTGTTGCACTTACTTGATAACAGGCGCTGGGAATCCGAGAGCCATATGAGCACTTGCAACGTCCATTTCGCAAATAGCTTTTTTCTCCGTGTCCGGAAGCTGGAGGAAAATGTGCATACGGCGGAAAGTGTCTTTTCCCGATTTCAGTTCGTTCCACGGTTTGGGATTACGTAAAAGATCCGACAATGTTCCCTGGCTTCTTCCCAAAACAATTTTAGCAAATGATGTCTGAGGAATCATAAGCGCCTTAAGGGTAGCATTGATTTGCTGAACAGTTAGCTTAGTGTCAATTGGACCAGATGGAGCGTTGCACTGAGCAGAGATAGCTTGCGAGCGGCAAACAGATTGTTTCACTCCGCGACGAGAAGAAGTGGTCTTCTTGTTTAGATTCTTCAGTGGAGCACGTCCTGAAAAATTTTCCATTGAAGATATGCATAAAAACTGATGTTGTTGTTGGTATAGTTACCAAGAAAAACGGTCTGAAACCTATAAGAGTTCGCAAAGTGAAGAGGGAGTGGCCTCGCGATTTTTCTCCTGACAAGGGAAGTCATTATAGACGAGGGTTGAGAATTTTATGAAATTTTGCTCAATGATAGTCCTACTCTTCCTGATTCCAAAACTGTTTTCAATTTTTGCCCGATCCTCCGCTCCGCCGAGTTATGAGCTCTCAAAGTTCAAAAATTACGATTTTTGCAACTTTGGACCAGTTTTTAGATTACTTTGAAGAGTCCATATAGCTCCAAAGTTATGTTGTGCACTTCATAAAAACTTGCTCTACATAATCCAATAACTTTTTCAACAAAAAAATTATTTTTTGATTTTCAGTAAAAATGATGAGCTATATGGTACTGTAATTTTTCGAAAAAATTGAATTTTTAAAAAACTTCAAAAAACTATTGCATGAGGTAGACCAAGTTCTTATGAAGTGCGCAACATAACTTTGGAGCTATATGGACGCTTCAAAGTAATCTAAAAATTGGTCCAAAGTTGCAAAAATCGTCATTTTTTGAACTTTGAGAGCTCATAACTCGGCGGAGCGGAGGATCGGGCAAAAATTGAAAACAGTTTTGGAATCAGGAAGAGTAGGACTATCATTGAGCAAAGTTTCATAAAATTCTCAACCCTCGTCTATAATGACTGCCATTGTGAGCGCACTTTTCGATAACCGCTATTTTTCTAGGCGTCCGTACAGCGCCACCGGGCGCGGGTACGAGATAGGCCACGCCCCACTGTACCGGAGAACAACATTGCAATCGATTCAGATTTTGAATTCAATAAAGTATTGAATATTATTAAACTCTATTTTCTAGAAAACTACCGAAAATTTTTGGCTGAATCTTTGGGGATAGACTAATATTGAGTTTGACTATCGAATGATATAGCATTTGCAGTATAATATCAATTTTTCAAAAACACTTCGCGGCCCCTACCTTTACAGTGCAAATTTGCGCACGAAAATTCCCATTTACAGAAATTCAGCAAAGATTCTCAAATGAAATTTTTGCTGAAAAATGAAGTACTGAGGCAGTGATCGGCCACTAATTCTACTTCAATTCATGTAGTAATATCAAAAATTTCAGAATAATTTTAGTACTCCAGTCAGTTCAGAGAAGATGACAAAAAATACTCACTTTTCCCTTTTGTGAGAGCAACACGCTTGCCTCCGATCTTTTTTTGCGGCGATGCAACATAATCGTCTTCCGAATCTTCTTCTTCTGAGCTGTCACTGGAAACGCTATCGTAATCAAAGTTCGTGGTGTAAGCCAAGGTCTGGCCGTATTGAGGCGTGTCTTGGGTGCGCATGCGACTATCCGCATACGCATTCTGCTGCACATGGTTGTATTTTTGTTCTGTCACGCTGGGAACCGCATAGTAGTTGTTGTGCTCATAAACTTGTGGTTCCGCCGTCGGATCGTGAATGTCGGGTGCCACAAAGACTCTATCAAGACGTGCATCGTGGTCTTCATCGTTTCTGACCGTTGCGTGATGGAACAATGCGTTGCGAGCTTTTTGTTCTTCATAGGCAGCTAGGTTGCGAACTGCTTCTTCTCTGTCTTCTTCGGTAGCCAGAATGTTTTCAGGAAAATCCTCTTCTGAGCAAAAGTGGTAACTCATGACGGGGGTAGAATAAATTAACTGAAATGTGAATGCATTTAGTACAAGAGGGAGTGCAACAGTAAGAGCAATAAACGATTAGTGTGGGCTAAAAAATGAGAAGAAATGAGAGATCGATGATGATGAGGGTACACCCAAATGGCGTTCAGAGAAGGGTGCAATGGGCGAACACCGCAGCCGTGCGCGCGCGCGCTCGCGTGCGTGACCTCTTAATTCGAACATGGACACGTAAACCTCACGTCGAAGGAAAAAAACGAACCAACTACAAAAAAACACTGACTGCATTTTAATAAATAACTGAAATTGAATATCTATGCGAGTTTCGGAAAAATAACATATAAAATTTTTGAACGCTAACGTTTGTTTTTTAATTTATTGAAACAAACCTGCTCGCACAGCCTTGCTGCGTAATGTTTCTTTTAATCTACCGTAGGACACTTTGATCTGCTATTATCCATTTCCGGCGGAGTGATAGTGCGCACAGAAATTGCAAGGAGGCGTGGCCATAGGTCTCGCCGCGAAACATACCGTGATTTTTTAAATCGGTCCCGCTTTTTTGCGTTTTTCTGGCTAATTTTGGGAAAACTTCAACTTCAAAAATCTGTTTTTCTCAATTTGAGATTTTTACAAGTTAGAAAAACTGAAAAAAATAACGAAAAACGACGAAAATTCAAACATTACAAAAGTTTCGTGGCAAGATCTTTGGCCACGCCACTTGCATTATATGGGTGCATTATCACTCAGTCAGAAATGGATAATAGTAAGCCGAAGTAACTATTTTTCTGCGGCGGACACCCATACGGGTTTGCGATGAGTGGGCAAATACGCACTACCCACACATACAAACCCCACCCCAATTTTAAATATAAGAAAGATTTTCAAATTTTAAATTCAATCTTCTTGAGAATTTTTGCGAAGCACATGAAAAATATGATTTTTTTGGAAAAAAACATCAAAAACATGAAGTGAAAAGTTATATTGCAAATACCCTGGTTGAAACATTATTGAGCTGTCTCAGATACACGCGAAAGAGGACATATAACGAGCAGGTGCATTAATTGATCTATTTTTTGTCTAAACCATAATGTAACAGACAATATCCCCCACGGGATTCTTTATCTGTCAGGTCAAACGTCAGACGTTTCCACAAATTTAATGATTGATTCAGTTATTAATTATTGTAGAAAAATCATATTAATTAACTATTGACAAGGCTCTAAAAAGTGATCGTCGATAAAAAAGGGCTGTTGTCGGAAATTATTTTAAGATTTGTCTAAGATTTTTCAGAATCAAGGCGGATTTTCAGACTAGCGATAAGAAGTGAAAAATCCCATGAGAATGATCGGGTCCCAAGGGGAAATGTCAATACGAAGCCCATTGGACAAACGGCCTAACGAGACATCCTTTGAAATAATTGGACTTTAATCTGAAAGCTGAAACTGGAAGTGAGGTTTTGGTCTGACAATCCACCTTGATTCTGACAATTCATTATTTATGCCACTAACTAACATGCAGTGCCTCCCAAGTGTTACCCAAGAAAAAATTTAGACTAGTATGGTTGGATAGAGCGTAAAAAGTTATCCAAGTATCCTGGAGCATTAGTTGATAAAAATTTTTTTTGAGCAGTTATGACCCAAAACGTACCCAAAAATGACCAAAAAACGCTATATTTTTTAAAATTCATAACTTAAATATTTGCTGTCCGTTTTTGATGAAACACGAAACATTGTATGGATAACCCTAATCAGCTTTATGAAAACATTTTTGAAAAAATTTTAGATATCGATTGAATTATTGAATTTTTTGAAAAACCGAAAAATTTTTGCGTTTCTCAAAATTTCCAAGTTAACTTTTTTTCTCGTTATCACCATTGAATTTATCACAGTCGATTTACTATAGAAACATATCAAAACCCCGGGGGAAATGAAACCCACTCGAGTTATGATCCAAAATGTTGATTTTTGGCACATGGACGCATCCAAAATACGAGTCCCTGCGTGCTGGGGGACTGTGAGAACACTCTTTTTTGTGCTTATTCAATGCGTACATGATGTCTCCACATGATGCAGACAGTTTGAATACCGAGTAAAGTCGAATTTCGAAGATTTATACCATTTTCGAAAATTATCACTTTTAAAAACATGCATTTTTGACATGTGACTGGCCATAACTGTAGTTCAACTTGATGGAATCTTGAAAACTCTTTTTTATTCGTAATCTACGACTAAAAATGCTGTGTATGGCTTGTTTCTTTTTTTGATTTAGATCCTTGAAATTGAGATAATGTTGATTTTAGATACCAAACACCCCATTTTGAGTGGTTTTGACATGTGACTGGCCATAACTGTAGCTAAACTTGATGGAATCTTGAAAACTCTTTTTTTTTCGTAATCTACGACACAAAACGCTATCAACGGCTCGACCGAATTTTAAAATTAGGCTTCTAAAATTGAAATAATATCGATCTAATGCGATCCACTCCCTAATTTTGATGGTTCTTCGCATGTGACAGGCCACTTCTATACCGAAAGTTGATGGAATTGGATAAACTTTTGTTTTTTTAGTATATACAACACAAAATCCTATCAACGGCTTGACCGAAATTTTAAGTTGGTCCATTAAAATTAAAATATTATTGATTTTGCCTGCCACACTACTCATTTTTGATGGTTTTTGACGTATGACTGACCGTAACTATGGTACAAATTGATGGAATTTTAAAATTTTTTTTGTTATAATATTTAGAATAACAAAATATAGTGTTCTGTATGTTTCATATTTAGATTTAAGTTCTAAAAATTGAGATAATCTTGGTTTTGAGTGGCTCACTCATTACTGCGCCTGCTTAAAAAAAAAAAAAGTCCCCTTCAGAAAAGTTGTGATTGCAAGCTTATTTCGAGTTTCCATAAAAAGTTGTCAACAACAAAGTTGTAGCCCTTATGTTTTTACGTATTTCTGTGCAGTTTCACATAAAATTCATCAATTTGAGCAGAATCGCATAATGCCGTTTTTTGCTTAAATCAACCATTCATCGTTTCAAAAAAAATTACGACCGTCATGTGAAAACTGAAGGGGACTTTAAGCAGGCGCAGTTATCAGTGAGCCACTCAAAATCAAGATTATCTCAATTTTTAGAACCCAAATCCAAATATGAAACATACATAACACTAGATTTTGTTATTCTAAATATGATAACAAAAGAAATTTTAAAATTCCATCAAGTTTTACCATAGTTACGGTCAGTCATATGTCAAAAACCATCAAAAATGAGTAATGTGGCAGGCAAAATCAACAATATTTTAATTTTAAGGGACCAACTCAAGATTTCGGTTGAGCCGTTAATAGAATTTTGTGTTGTAAATACTAAAAAAACAAAAGTTTATCAAATTCCATCAACTTTCGGTAGAGAAGAAGCCTGTCACATGCGAAGAACCATCAAAATTAGGGAGTGGATTGCATTAGATAGATGTTATTTCAGTTTTAGAAGCCTATTTTTAAAATTCGGTCAAGCCGTTGATAGCGTTTTGTGTCGTAAATTACGAAAATAAAAGAGTTTTCAAGATTCCATCAAGTTTAACTACAGTTATGGCCAGTCACATGTCAAAACCACTCAAAATGGGGTGTTTGGTATCTTTTTCTTCGGTATTCAAACTGTCTGCATCATGTGGAGGCATTTTGTACGCATTGAATAAGCACAAAAATGAGTGTTCTCACAGTCCCCCAGCACGCAGGGACTCGCATTTTGGATGTGTCCATGTGCCAAAAATCAACATTTTGGATTATAACTCGAGTGGGTTTCATTTCCCCCGGGGTTTTGATATGTTTCTATAGTAAATCAACCGTGATGAATTCAATGGTAATAACGAGAAAGAAAGTTAACTTGGAAATTTTGAGAAACGCAAAAATTTTTCGCTTTTTCAAAAAAATCAATAATTCAATCGATATCAAAAATTTTTTCAAAAACAATGTTTTTTGTTTCATCAAAAACGGACAACAAATGTTGAAGTTATGAATTTTTGAAAATATGACCTATTTTGAAAATTAGGTCATTTTTGGGTACGTTTTGGGTCATAACTGCTCAAAAAAAATTTTCATCAACTAATGCTCCAGGATTCTTGAATAATTTTGTACGCTCTATCCAACCATACTAATCGCAATTTTTTCTTGGGTAACACTTGGGAGGCATTCCATGTGAGACCTTTTATTTCCCCTGGGACCCTCAAATCATCAAAGCCAAAACGTCTTTATTGGAACTCGAATTTGATGAAAAGGGAGTAGGTAATGAACCCTTCGAAGAATTATATTAAACTATCATTTGTTTTGACTTGTGACCAATAAACCCATTTGACTTGTGTTCAATAAACACGTAGTCTGGACAGTTCTTAAAAAACGGAATAACATTCAACAAATTGATGAAAAATCAAAGATACTCGGTACTACTCGCCTCCTGCCTAGTTCTCATTAAAATCCATAGTTTTCTTTAAAGTCCATAATTTTCTTTAAAAACCATAATTTCCTTGTAATGTTCCAATAGAATTTTCCAAAGAAAGCAAAAAAGTTTTTAACTCGAAAAGAATCGAACCCCTGACCCTCTGCACACCGTCCGACAGCGTTACCGCGGAGACCACTGCAACACCACAGGCAAAACGAAATGGGTAAAGGATGACCCATCAATGGGTACGCAATGAGTGAATTCACGGATCAGGCATGTGCAAAAAAATGACCCATCAGTAACCCATTGTTCGCCCATCGACCCGAAATTTTGTCAGGGGTCCCCCTTCGCCCATGATCCATCAGTTTACCCATCGTTGACCCATTAAAAACATTTAACAAACTATTATCATTACTATTACTAACGTACAAATTCTGTGTGTCTGTCGGTGTATCTGTGTGTATGTAACCCTGGAGAAGTCCCTAGAAATAGGAATGAGCCCAATTTTTGGTTACGGCTCTTATTTGACCCCGCGACAATGCCCGTCTAAACTAAAAGTTGATAGCTTTAATTTGAAGGGTACTTTACCTGAAAATTTCTCAAAATGGCCCTGCGAGGGGCTCCCAAAACCGCGTGCACATGTACGCACCTGCGCTGCTCTTTTCAAGTGTGTCGGGGTGGTCCCGGCGGTTACGCGGGCGGATGGTGTGCAGAGGATCATTGGATCGATCCTTATCGAGTCAAAACTGTTTTTGCTTATATTGAGAAAGCGTATTGGAACATTTAGCCGAGTTCCCGGCCCCATGAGAAGCCAGCCGGAGAGCTGCGGTACCAGCTCGATCGGCTGGTATACTTTAATCATATTTATTCGAAAATAAGTGATCATACAAGAAATTATCATAATTTTGATGTCCATGTGTTGCGTGTTTGGTGCTCCTTCCGTGAAAAATTGTTGGAAACGCTGACAATGAGCGACGCTGATCTGTGAGCGTAGACGTTGATCTCTGTCGTAATCTGTAAAATCAAAGATGAGTTTGAGCAGCCAGTTTTCGAAATCTGTTGAGTTGTTAGTTTAAAAAATTTTGATTAGTTTGACTCGAAAAAATGTTCTGAACATCTCGGAGTATGGTGATATTTTCCCTTTCATCGTTTCACAGTCGTGAGTGTCTGCTTTTCTCAAGGTTTTTAACTTGGAATAATTTTAAAATATTACGTATTCACCATTGTCAGCGATCGAGATACTTTTCGAAGTTAAACGCCTTGAGCAAAGCAAACGAACTGTGAAAATATGATCTCCATACTTCCAAGAAAAAGTTACCAGTAAATATTTTTGAGTTAGATAACTCTGTAAACATTTTAATATTGTTAAATGTAACACCTTAAAAATCACAATGTACTTTGTGATAACCATTGGTTGTTTTTGGACTTGTCGATGTCAGCTGTAAACCAAAAAATAGCTAGACGTTTGTTGTATAGATGGGTAAAGAATGGCTCACCGATGGAGCATCATCCTTACTTGTTAAGCATCGATGACCCATTATTCATTCACTCATTATTCACCCATTATTCACCCATTTTTCACCCATTTTTCATCCATATTTTGCAACTGTTTGACGACAGGTCAACGATGGGTCATTATTCGCCCATATCATCTAATGACCCACGAATGGGTCATACTTCTCCTGTGGCGTTTTGCCTTTGACACTCGAAAAGGGCAGCGTAGGTGCGCTCATGTGCACGCGGTTTTGAGTCCCCGCACATGGTCATTTGCAGAAATTTTCCGGTAAAGTACCCTTTAAATAAAATCTATCAACTTCTAGATTAGACAAGCATCAAAGCGGGGTCAAATAAAGGCCGTAAACGAAAATTAAGTTCATTCCTATGCCTGGGGACTGCGCTAGAGTTAGCGCCATACAGATACACGGACAAATACACAGAATTTGTCCGTTAGTAATAACCAGCCGGTCGAGCTGCTTCGCAGATCTTCGGCTGGCTACTTATGGGGCCGGGAATTCACTAAAATGTCCAAATACACTTTTCCAAAAAGCAAAAATCTTTTGCCTCGAAAAGAGTCGAACCCCTGACCCTCTGCATACCATCCGCCCGCGTAACCGCCGGGACCACCCCGACACACTTGAATGAGGCAGCGCAGGTGCGTACATGTGCACGCGGTTTTGGGACCCCTTCGCAGGGCCTTTTTCAGAAATTTTCAGGTAAAGTACCCTTCAAATTAAAGCTATCAACTTCTAGTTTGGACGGGCATCATCGCGACACCAAATAAGGGCCGTAACCGAAAATTGGGCTCATTCCTATGGCTGGGGACAGTGTTAGGGTTAGCGCCACACAGACACACGGACAAATACACAGAATTTGTCCATTAGTAATAGTAAAGAGTAAAGATAATGATTTTGCAAAGTTTGAGAACATAGTAACTGATATAAGTGCGCTCCACTGCAAAATGAGATGAAAGAGAAAGTTTTCTCGGCCGCGGCCATTGATTTTTCACCGCGAAATTTTCTGAAGAGTGGCGTGAATTTTGAGATGACGGTCGTGGCCGAGAAAATTCTAGTTGTGTAACAAAGCACTTACTGTCGCGTGCGGCAAGAATATACTCTCCGTACACAAAAGTTGCCAATGCGCTCCACCGAGCGCGATGCGGTCGAGGCGTGCCGCGAAAAAATTTTTGAATTTTCGAAATTTTTGTTTGATCTTTAGCCGATTTTCTTGTATTTTCATGATGACAATTGCCTAAAAACAAGAAAAAAACGGCTATAGATCGAAAAAAAAATTTGAAAATTTAAAAAATTTTTCGCGGCACGCCTCGACCGCATCGCGCTCGGTGGAGCGCATTGGCAACCTTTGTGTACGGAGAGTATGCAACGCGCAAACGTGGACAAACACCCTCAAAATAATTGACACTCGCAAACCCGGCCAACAATAATTAGTGGCCTCCATTTTTCAAATGAGTGAATTCAACTTCCTGCGGAAAATTGCAAATCAAAAGCTAATGTAAAAACATTTATGTTTGTAATCATCTTTTTTATAAAGAAAAAATTTTAAATTTTCCTCACTATGTGTACCAGGATCAGCAAACGAAAAAATTTGAAAACAGTCGAGATCACATCTCAGGTAATTTTAGGCCAGTGGCCGCGGAAATGGGCCAGTTGCCCACTATTTTTGCAGACGGGCCGAAGCCAGTCGGCCCGTCTGCAAAAATGGCGGGCAACTGGCCGCATTTCAATATTACTGGCCGCTTTTTTGGGCAGCTGGCCGCGATCGAGAACTTACTGGCCGCGTATTGTGGGCCAATTGCCGTTTTGCTGCCCATGATGCAAATTGATTTTTTGAAAATACAGATTTATTTTCATAATTAGACAACAAGTTACAAAAAACACATTAAAAAAAAAAGAAAACATGAAAAAGAACAAAAAAAATTGATCATAAATGGAAAATATCGTTAAAAATCCGTTGTTTTGTCGTTGTTGATGATTGCCAAATGTGCAGTGTTCGGGAGCTCCTCCAGCGATTTGCGATCTCACTCCCTTGCTTTGATCAGCTTCTGTAATAAAGACTTATTTTTCATGAATTTTTCATGAGAAACATACCTTTTCCAATGACTTTGGTATACAGCACTCTCTTCTTTCTTATGTTATCGATTTTTCAGATGATTGAGCCCTAAACAAGGTTTTTTAGATGAAAACAGATGCGTTGAACTCACTCATCCTTTTTATTGACACATCCAATGTTTCGGAATAAAAAAAGGAAAATAAAAATTAGAATTTAGTAGGAAAACGATGAAAAATAGGACTTCAAATAAAGTAGAATTCAAAAAGCCGAAAATGCGCCAATGTTTTGCTCATCTCTCGCTCGCCCAAAGGCTGCCGCAAAGCTGCCGGTAAGATGCCGACTACCGGTCCATCCCTGCCCACCCCTGCCCACTACCAGCCGTTGTTCTGCCCATTTTTCTGATTTTCCCACGAAATCGCTGGCTGCCCTCAAGCTGCCCATTGACTTCAAAACTGCTGCCGCTTCCTTGCCCTTAGCCTGCCCTGGGCCAGTCTGCCCAAAACTAAAATAAGTGGCCATTTTGATGGGCAAATGGCCCAGAAGATGCCCTTCGTCTGCCAAAAATTACCTGAGATTATTTTTGACCCATTTTTTTTTTGAGTACGCAGAGTAAGGAAAAATTTGGTGCTTGCAGTCTGCACTAGTTTTTTGCGCCGACAATAGCAAGGGAAGCACAAATAAATACATAGGTGTTAAGAATTTGATGAAACTTTGCACATATACAGTATTTCCCACGGCAACAACGAATTCGAAGTCGGTTTATGTT